>RJWM01007774.1:0-76242 GCA_004363535.1 Dasyprocta punctata | reverse complement strand
TTTTTTTTTTTTTTTTTTTTTTTTTTTTTTTTTTTTTTTTTTTTTTTTTTTTTTTTTTGGTGTTTTGAGACAAGGTCTTGCTCTGTATGACTGGCCTTGAACTCACTATGTAGCCCAGACTGGCCTCAAATTTGCAGTGATCCTCCTGCCTCTGCCTCCCAAGTGGGACTACAGGTGTGCACCACTAAGCCCTGCCTCTGTGAATTCTTGAAAAAATTCTTCAGTACCTTTAAAATAGTTGTTTTGACTTTTATTTAATAGTTCTGTTAGTTTCCTATTTTTCCTGGTTATGGGACATATTTTCCATCAAGCTTCTTAACTTTTCTAGGTACTTTGTTTTCCCTCTCTCTCTGTCTCACTGTCTTCTCACCGTCCCCTTTCCCTTCCCCTCCACTTTCCTTTTCCCGTTCCCCTTTCCCCTTCCATAGATTTTTGAGAGGCCATCTTCCTTGTAACCCATGGTGGCCTTGAACTTGAAATCCTCAGAGCTGGGATTAAAAGCTTGTGCTACCGTGCCTAGTTTGTTATCTAGAAACTTTCTGTCATTTCTGCTTCAACAGATTTTAAGTCATTTTACTGGGTGTAGCTTTCTTCAAAAAATGTTAGATTTTGTATCGACAGTGAAGATATTTATGTTATAGTTGGATCTTTTTGAGGCTTCTTTAGGGTAGGTCTGAAGTAGCACTCCAGGGTTAGTTTATGCCTGCTGCTTAAGCATGCTCTTACACGTTGAATTTTGTGGCTAGTTACTGACACACCATTCTAACTAGTTAGAACTCTTAGCCCAATACGGGCCTTGAGAGTTGTTGAATTTATTACTTTCTGGACATTCTTTTGTCTGGCTTTGTGAAATGTCACTCTTAAAGATACAAGAGTTAGTAGTCAGTAGTTTTCAGCAGTAGACAGACATAGGGATCTTCTGCAGCCTCCTGGATCTTTCCGTGGTAGTTCTGTTATTTTTAGAACTTTTCCTTCCAGAGTTCCTCAGCCTCTTTGAACATCAATCTTTGTCTCTTAACCCTGTGGCCTGCTGTTTTCTGCTTGAGATCTGTCTTCTTGTGCTCTGATCTGGAAAGTCCCAGCAGGTGTAAAGAAGTGGTGTTTCATGTTTCTCATTGTTCACAGTCTTGTGCTGCCTGTTGTACGCTTATTTTATTCAGTTCGTTTATGGTAAATGGTCGTGAGTTCAGCCAAAAGATGTTATCTGGTGTCATTCATTCATATATATATTTTTTGGGGGGGGGAGTGTCTTGTTTTATTTTGAAGACAGGGTCTTGCTGTGTAGTGCAGTCTGACTTTGAACTCCCTTATGTAGCTCAAGTTGAGTTTGAACTCGTGATCCTCCTGCCTCAGCCTCCCTATTGCTGGGATTATAGGTGTGTCACACTACGCCCAGCTACACCACCACATCCAGCCTGGCTACATTTTTAAATTTTTAAAATTTAAACAAAATTTCTAAAATTTTTTTTTTTGTTTTAAACTGATACATAAAAATGAAATACTGTGTAGATATTTCTTTTTTCTTTCTTTCTTTTTTTCTTTGCGGCACTGGGGATCAAACTCACAACCTTGCGCCTGCCAGACAGGTGCTTAACCCGCTGAGCCAAACTCCCAGCCCTAGTTTTTTTTTTTTTTTTTTTTTTTTTTTGGCACGGGGGATTGAACTCACAGCCTTGCGCCTGCCAGGGCAGGTGCTTAAGCCACTGAGCCAAACTCCCGGCCCTGGTTTTTTGAGGCAGGGTCGCACTATGTAGCTCAGGCCGGCCTTGCGCTCGCGTTGTAGCCCAAGCCGGCCTCGAACTCACAACGCTCCGCCTACCTCAGCCTCCCGAGTGCTGGGATTAAAGGCGTGCGCCACCACGCCCGGCTAACCAGCCCTAGGTTTTTTGAGGCAGGGTCGCACTGTGTAGCTCAGGCCAGCCTTGTGCTTGTGTCATAGCCAAAGCTGGCCTCGCACTCACAACGCTCCTCCTACCTCAGCCTCCCTAGTGCTGGGATTAAAGGCGTGCACCACCACGCCCGGCTTTGTGTGGATATTTCAATACATGTATAGATTGTGTAATGTTCAGATCAGAATAAAATTACTTATCAACTCAAACCTGTATTATTTCTTGATGCTGAAAACATTTGATTTCCTATCCTTTGCCCTTCATAATATTTATTACATTGTATAGTCATGGTGTACAGTGTAGCACACTGGAACTTCTTCCATCTTATCATAACTTAGTATTCATTGACCTACTCTCCCTATCTTGCCTCTCCTCTGTTGACCTCAGTTTCTGGGAATTGCCATTTTCCTCTCAGCTTTTGTGAGGTCAACATTTTTACACATATAAATGAGATCATGCAGTGCTTGTCTTTTTGTACCTGGCTTATTTCACTTAATGTAATGATTACATTACAGTATAAGTTTCATCCGTGTGGTCACAGGTGAGAAGATTTTGGCCTTTTTAATGACTAATATTCTGTTGTGTATATGTACTGCTTTTTCTTTATTCATCAGATGATAGGCACGTCATTGTTTTCTTGGTTATAGTGAATAATGAAGGCACACATACCTTTTTAATATACTGGTTTCTTTTGGGGATATTTATATATCACTTTGTATATAAATTGTTACTATACTTACATGGAGTAGGATTGTTGGACCATATGGTAGTTGTGTTTTAGAGGTATTTGTTTGTTTGTTTTGTTTTTTAGTCTTTTTTTGGTCTTTCTGAGCCATGGTCTTGCTATGCCTTTCCGGCTGGCCTTGAGCTCATTTTGTGTTCTCCTGCCTCAGCCTCCCAGAGTGCTGGGATTACAGGCATGTGCCACCACGCCCAGCTCGTGTTTTAGAGTTTTTGATGTACCTCTTTTCTGTTTTCCATATTCCCATCAGTAGCGTGCAAGGATTCCCTATTCTTTTTTTTTTTTTTTTTTTTTGGTGGCACCGGAGATCGAACTCACAACCTTGCATCTACCAGGCAGGCGCTTAAGACGCTGAGCCAAACTCCCGGCCCTAGTTTTTCGAGGCAGGGTCGCACTATGTAGCTCAGGCCAGCCTTGTGCTCACGTTGTAGCCCAAGGCGGCCTCAAACTCACAATGCTCCACCTACCTCAGCCTCCCGAGTGCTGGGATTAAAGGGGTGCGCCACCACGCCTGACTCCCTGCTCTTCATAGCCTTCACAGCACTTGTTCTATCAAATCTGTTATAGTGAATCTTTCAAAATCATAACCATTCTCACTGGAGTGAGGTGATATCTCATTGAGGTTTTAATTTGTATTCCCTTGGTAATTAGTGATACTGAGCATTTTTTTCACGCACCTGATGCCCATTAGTATGTGTTATTTCTTTTTCTTTTTCTTTTTTTTCTTTCTTTCTTTCTTTCTTTCTTTTTTTTTTTTTTTTTTTTTTTTTTTTTTTTTTTTTTTTTTTTTTTTTTTTTTTTTTTTTTTTTTTTTTTTTTTTTTTTTTTTTTTTTTTTTTTTTTTTTTTTGTTGTTGTTGTTGTTATTTTAAGTTCACTATGTATCTCAGGCTGGCCTTGAACTTGTAGTGAGCCTCTTGCCTCAGTTTCCCAAGTGCTTGGATTATGGACGTTCACCATCAGGCTTGGTTTGTGTGTCTTCTTTTCAGAAGTATTTAGATCTGTTACTCTCTTTAAATTGTATTGTGTTTTTTGCTGTTGAGCGTTTTGCTTTGTTTTGTTTTTGTTGTTGTTTGGTTTTTTTTGAGGCAGGGTCTTGCTGTGCAGTTCAAGATGACCTTGAACTCACTATGTAGCTGAGGATATCACTGTGATGCCATCCTCCTGCTGCAGCCTCCCAGGCTCTGGGATTGAAGGCATGTGCCACCATCTCCAGATGCTATTGGCGCTTTTAAGTCCTTTGTCCATTCTAGATATGAACTCCTTGTCAGATGTGTAATTTGCAAATATTTTCTCCTGTTTTCTCTATTTTATCTCTTTAATAATCATTTCCTCGTGGTGGCGCACGCCTTTAATCCCAGCACTGGGGAGGCTGAGGTAGGCGGAGCGTTGTGAGTTCGAGGCCGGCTTGGGCTACAACGCAAGCGCAAGGCCGGCCTGAGCTACATAGTGCGACCCTGCCTCAAAAAACTAGGGCCGGGAGTTTGGCTCAGTGGCTGTGAGTTCAATCCCTGGTGCCGCAAAAAAAAAAAAAAAAAAAAAATCATTTCCTTTGCTGAACAGAGGCTTTATACTTTGATGTAATCTCATTTGTCTAGTTTTGCTTTTTTATGTTCTGTGTTTTTGGGGTTTTGTTCAAAAAAATTCTTGGTCTGGCATCTTGAAGTGTTTTCTATATATTAACTTCTGGTAGTTTCATAGTTCATATTTAAGTCTTTACTGTATTTTGAGTTGATTTTTATAACTGCTGAGAGAGAAGGGTCTAGTTTCTTTTGCGTGTACATATCTTGGTTTCCCATATCATTTATCGAAAAGATTGCTCTGTCTACTCTGTGTTCTTAGCGCCTTTGTCAAAGATAAACTGTAGATGTGAGGGTTTGTTTCTGGGCTGTATACTCTGTCCTCTTGGTCTCTGTCTGTTTTTATGCAAGTACTGTGTTGTTTTGATTACTGTAGGTTTGTGTATGCCTGCATGTGTGTATATGCGTGTGTGTGTATTTGTTTTTTTTCTTGGTGCTGGGAATTGAACCCAGGGCTTTCTGCTGAGCTGCATCCACAGGCCTGTTTTTTATTTTATTTATTAATTTATCTTATTTCTTTTGGTTTTTAGAGACAGAGTCTTGCTGTATAGTTCAGGGTGGTCTTGAACTCACTATGTAGTTCAGACTGGCCTTGAAGTTGGGGCAATCCTCCTGCCTCTGCTTCAGGAGTGCTGGAATTACAGGGATGCATTGCCATGCCTGGATTACTGTTTATATTTGGAGACAGGATCTTGCTAATTTGCCCAGGCTTGGCTCCAATTTTCAGTTCTCCTGGTTTTGTCTCCCAGAGTGTTGGTATTATAGGTGTGTTCTACTTACAGCTAGCGTTGTAGTATATTTTGAAGTGAAGTAGTACTGTAATACCTACGGCTTTGTTCTTTTTATTTAAGATTGTTTTGACTATTCAGGATGTCTTGTGGTTCCATACTTGTTTTTTTTTTTTTTTTTTTGTGGTACTAGGGATCGAACTTATGACCTCGCATTTGCCAGGCAGGCACTTACACCACTGAGCTTAAATTCCTGACCATTGTAGGTTGTTTTCCCCAGATCTGTGGAGATTGACATTGATTTTTTTCTCTTTCTTTCTTTCTTTCTTTCTTTTTTTTTTCTTTTTTTTTGAGTGTGTGGCTACCGGAAATCAAACTCAGGACCTCATGCTTGCCAGGCAGGTGCTGCACCGCTAAGCTATATCTCTGGTCCCGTCATTGATATTTTTATAGGAATTGCATTGAGTTCCTTATATCTTAAAAGGAACACTTTGGATGGCATGGATATTTTAACAACATTGATTCTGCAAATCCATGAACATGACCTATCTTTACATTTTTTGTGTTGTTTTTTAATCAATATTTTATAGTTTCATTGTAGTGCTCTTTCACCTTTTTCCTGGGTTTTTACAGTTTATTGTAAATGGGATTTTTTTCTAGATTTCTATTTCAGATAATTGACTGTTGGTGTACTGCAGTGCTGCCGATACTTGATTATTGATTTTGTATTCTGAAACTTTGTTCATATGTTCATTAGTTCTAAAACTTTTTTGGGTGGCATATGAGGTTCTCTTTATATAAGATCATGTCATCTGTAAGCTATAATAGTTTGACTTCCTGTTTTCCAGTTTAGAAACATTCTGTTTCTTTTGCTGGATTACTAGGACTGGGATTTCTGGTACTCTGTTGCATAGAAGTGTGATAGTGGGCATCTTTGTCTTCTTCCGATATTAGAGAGAAAGTAGACTACATTTTCCCAGGAATAAATATCTTAGAAAGGTAATGATGATTTTATGAGTAGTGCCACTTGTTAGCCTTTTTTTCCCAAGAAACAACAAGAAGTTGTGCCTTTCTATTAGATTGGTTTTTTAACTCGTAACTTAGTTTTTTAAAGCTTTTTCCTTTGTATTTTTAAGTGGTACCCTAGTGGAACTTTGAAGAACATGGAAGTAACATTGTGTTTTATTTAACAAAATAAAATACTTAGAATTGAGGGTTGAAGATGGAGTTTAGCACTACAGCATATCCTTAGTGTGCATGAGTCCCTAGGTTCAATTGCTGGTACTTTGAAGGGAAAAATATTAACACTGAATTTAAAATTTTTGCATTTCTTACTGAACACATTTTTCCTTTTTGTTTTGACAGAGATGCTATGAACACAAGCAGTATAGAAATGGATTGAAGTTCTGTAAGCAGATTCTTTCTAATCCCAAGTTTGCAGAACATGGAGGTAAGTAGAATACTACATGTATACTAGCCCTGTGACCAGAGAGGGCTTTACTGTACTCCTGTCTGGCTTTTTTCTAACTGGACGCTGTTACTCACCTGAGCTTTATATTGTTTTTTCTTTTTTTCTTTTTCTTTTCCTTTTCCTTTCCTTTTCTTTTTCTTTTTTTGAGGCAACATCTCCCTATGTAGTTCAGGCTGGCCTGAAACTCACAGCCATCCTCCTGCTTCAGCCTCCTGAGGGCTGGGATCACAGGCATGCACCAGCACACCCAGCTATATGTTTTATACAATGAGTAACTGTTGTTTTTTTTTTTTCCTGAAAATTTAGTATTTCCTACAACTCTTTTAATCTATTGATTGCAAATGACAGACTTTTGACTTATTTTGTGTGCTGAGAATTGAATTCAGGACTTTGCACTTGGCAGGCAGGTACTGTGCCACTGAGCTATCCCTGGCCCAGATTCTTAACGTATTTTACTTTCATATTTAATACTAATCTCAGTGATTTTAAAATAAATTTATTAATCTTAGAAACGTAGGTAATTTCTGTGTTTTAAGAGAGGAATTTGACCTTCATTTAATTTAGCTTCACAGAAATAAAATCTGTTTTTAAGAAACTTTTTCATGTTTTAAAAGAATAATTATATAAAGTCATTGCGTGCCAATTCACCTAAAAACAGGTAATTATACGTTATCAGTATATGAATTAGTAGCTTATCTTTTTTTTTTTTTTTTAAGTGCAAGAAGAATTTATTGACAGAAAGTTTCTGTGTAAGAGAGACAGAAGGGGACCTGGAAAGTGGGTGGTCCCATTACTAGATTGTCTTGCTTGTCAGACGTGCATGTATTTTGTATGTTTTGTCTAAAAGAGCCTAGGTTTGCCTCCAAGAATAGAATCTAGAAATCTATGCTATTTGGTTTCCTTTTTTTTTTCCTTTTGGTGGCCCGGAGATCAAACTCACAACCTGACTCCTGCCAGGCAGGCGCTTAAGCCACTGAGCCAAACTCCCGGCCCTAGTTTTTTGAGGCAGGGTTGCACTGTGTAGCTCAGGCTGGTGTTGCACTTGTGTTGTTGCCCAAGCCAACCTTGAACTCACAACACTCCTCCTACCTCAGCCTCCCTAGTGCTGGGATTAAAGGCGTGTGCCACCACACCCAGCTGGTTTACCGATTTTAACCACTTAATAGTTTACCCCAAGTGTCACAAAGGCGGTGCTTGTTTAGTACTATCTGGAGCTTCTCTTGGGCAGGTGTCATTTCAACCTGTTGATTTTTTGTTGTTGTTGTTGTTGTTATTTAAACATAGCAAGATCTGCCACTCAGATTTTATTGGTACATTTTAGATATACATAATGATCACATTCATCATAGAGAATTTGTGCCTGTACATGTTATAACCTGTTGTTGGGCCCTGGGGATATACAGCTCAGTGGTACAGTGCCTGGCTGGCAAGCACAAAGTTGTGAGTTAGATTTCTGGTACCAAAAAAAAAAAAAAAAAAAAAAGATACAACTTATCAACCAGTTGATTTTTTTTTTTTTTTTAACCGGTTGGTTCTTGTCTGGAATACATTGGGTACAATTGTCATTTTTATGTTTCTTATTATATTACCTTATAAAAATTAACAAAAAATACGTAACATTTTGTCATCCTGTATTTAAATAATTGGACTAGGAAGTAGTTTAAAAATACTTTAATTCTGTATAAAGTTGGAAATGTAAGGTCCTTGAAATGAAATGTTTAATTCTTAGCATAAACTGGCATTATTTTGAGGTTATGAATAATTTTTGTTATTTGTAACTATTTTTCTTTTTCGTGTTTAAGTTCTTTGATTTTTTTTTTGTTTGTTTGTTTGTTATTAAAAATAGAAACCCTGGCAATGAAAGGATTAACATTGAACTGTTTGGGAAAAAAGGAAGAAGCTTATGAATTGGTTCGTAGAGGCTTGAGAAATGACTTGAAGAGTCATGTGTGTATCCTTTTTAAATATGTTTGTAAGTATTGAGTGGGGGGTGTTTTGAGTGCAGTTTGGCAGTCAGAAGTTTTGTTTTATTTATTTGTGTATGTTTGTGTTTCGTTTTTTCTTGAGACAGGGTCTCATTATGTAGTGCAGGCTGGCTTAGAACTCACTATGTAGCCCAGACCAGCTTTGAATGTAAGGTGAACCTCCCACCTCAGCCTCTCAGGTGTGCACCATCATGCCCAGCAACAGTCAAGTTTTAGATCCCTCTTACAGTGCAGCTACTGGAGAAATTATTTTTCTTGAACAGCCACTGCATTCATTCAGGCAACATTTTTATATGCTACCGTGTTTTGACCATGCATATGTCTCACAGATAAATGGGATTTGCTTTTTAAAAATATTTGTGCCAAGCGTGCTGGCTCATGCTTGTAATCTCATCTCTAGAGGCTGAAGTTGGGGCTGAGGCAGAAGTAGAAGTATTGCTTTTAGTTTGGGCTACCCTGGGCTGAAAATTGAATTCAAGAGTGGCCTAGGTTACATAGCAAGATCCTGTTTCAGAAAACAAAAACAAACCAGGTATGGTGACATGCCTGTAACCTTAGCACTCAGGAAGCTGAGGCAGAAGGATGGCCTTGAGGCACAAGGCCAGTCTGTACTCCATAGAGTGACTGTTGAAAGAAAAAAGGAAGAAAGAAAGAAAACAGGCAGGCAAGCTGTGCAAGTTCTGTTGACTCTTTAGAAATGAAAGGAATATTTTGCGGTCTGAATTTCTGTGATATCCTAAAATCATATATTGAGACCTAATCACCAATGTAATGATTTTGGGAGGTTTAGGATGCTAGGATAGAGACTTTGTAAGTGAGATTGATCTCCGTATAAAAGAGACCTATAGGAACACGTTTGGCCCTGGTCCTATGAGGACAAAAGTAGAATGTATTATCTCTGAGGCAGCGAGCAAGTCTCCCTAGACACTCCGTCTGCTGGCATCTTGATTTTCTTGCCTCTTGAGCAATGAACCGTAAATTTCTGTGTTTGTAAGTTACCTAGTCTTATGTATTTTGTTACAGCATCTTTACAGGTCTAACTCAGCCATCATGCCATGATTTCATGTAACCGTAACTTCAGACAAGGCTGTATAATAAGGAGATGAGAAGTCTTTAAGTGTACAGAGCACAGACTTGGGAGTAGAGGCTTGCAGTGAAATGTACTTATTCAAAATTCTGGTTAGCTTCTTTGTGCTCTTAGGGCTCAGTCTCACTATGTGTGAAATAGGAATAATCATACTGCATTCATGGTGGTAATACAAAAAGGATGAAAATTTTGTATTTTATTTTGTTTAGACAAGAATGAGGGTGGGATCAAGAGGGTAGAGGAATGGGGAGTAGAATGCCTGGAGAAAGAGAGAAAAAAATTATGAGTTGTTAGTTTTCAAATAGTCTTTTTTTTTTTTTTTTTGCGGCCCTGGGGATTGAACTCACAACCTCATGCCTGCCAGGGCAGGTGCTTAAGCCACTGAGCCAAACTCTCAGCCCTGGTTTTTTGAGGCAGGGTCGCATTATGTAGCTCCGGCCAGCCTTGCGCTCGTGTTGTAGCCCAAGCTGGCCTCAAACTCACAACGTTCCTCCTACCTCAGCCTCCCGACTGCTGGGATTAAAGGCGTGCGCCACCATGCCCAGCTTCAAATAGCCTTTAACAAATGTTTTTGTACCTATTTTATGGGTAGCACAGTATAAGCAGAAGCATTTAGGATGTTTTCAGATGTTTCCTGAGCCTCTACTACTTTATTTTACTTTATTTTTTTTGGTACCAGGAATTGAACTCATGACCTTACCCTTGCCAGGCAGGTGCTTGTGCTGCTGAGCTAAATCCCCAGCTATACTTTATTTATTTATTTATTTATTGCGGCACCAGGGATCGAACTCACAGCCTCACGCCTGCCAGACAGGTGCTTAAGCCACTGAGCCAAACTCCCCGCCCTACCCAGCTGTACTTTAAATATGAAGAGAACAGTACAGATTTTGCTTTCCAAAAACTTAGCAGTCCAGTGAAGGAAGATAATATAAGCATATACAGAATTTTACTTTTTTAATTTTTATTTTTGGTACCGGGAATTTAACTCAGTACCTCACGCTTGCTTGGCAGGCGCTTCAGTGCTGAGCTACATCCCCACCCAATACAGAATATTTTTGGATATTATATTAAAATGTTTTGACCTGTCAAAGAATTGTCATTAATCCAGAAACTAAAAGTTTAAGTTAAAAGGGGATTTTTAAAACTATATCTCAAACTAGCTGGGAGAATTTTTTTAAGTTTTAGTTTGTCATTTATGTTGTGAACAAATTTAGTTTTCAATTGATGTTTATAATATTTGTATGTATTTTTAGTTGTATGTGCCATCCTAGATACTCTGTGTTTTATTTACTGTTGAGGATACCAGGCCAAACCTGTTAGATTGAAGTTTGGATCAGTCAGAGAGACATTGTGGATTTCTGGAAAGGGAAGTGGAAATGTTTTTTTCCATTTGATTGTGTGTTTTAGAAAGCTTACTTTGATGGAATAAAATACAAAGAGACCCAAGGTAGCATTGAATGACTGTTGTAATTTGTTTCCCTGATTTATATAGCATTTTTTTAACAACCTGTCCCTAAGTTCTTTAAATATAGGAGACTATTTTGATCACCTACACTTTAAGAATTTTAAATAATTATTAATTTATATGAATAAATATTTGATTTTATATGTAGGTATGTCCTGAGACCCCTGTACCATGCTAAAAATCACTGTCCAAAGCCTTGTTAGCCAAAGAAAATGTCTACCTGATACTGTTTTCTTTGTATCAGCCAGTAAAGACTTACCCATTGAGTCATCCCCTAGAGCTTTACTATATGGACTATTTCTGTGTGTGGATTTTTTTTGGGGGGGGGGGGAGAAGCCTGTGTCTCTCAGGCTGGCCTCAAACTCATGGTGATCCTCTTGTTTCAGCCTCCGTAGTGCTGAGATCACAGGCATTCATCACCGTGGCCAGCTGGACTATTTGTTTAATGAGACTAACTTTCCAATGCCTTCCTTCACTAGGAAAAAAAAAAAAAAAAAAAAAAGAATTCTGCTGAGATTTTGATAAATATTGAGGTGAATCTATAGATAAGTTTAGGGAGAATGAATGCTTTGGAATTTGTCTAATTCACATACATAGTCTCTCTCCACTCATTTAGTTTGTATTTGAGGTGCTTTCGACCAGTTTTTATAGTTGTTAGGATACAGATAATGAATGTATTTTGGTAGATTTATACAGTAATGTTACTTTAAACTTTTTTGTGATGTTGTAACTTGTACTTTTACAATTTTACTTTTGAATTGTTCATTGCTTGTATATAGGCCAACAGTAGATTTCTGTATGTGGCTTTGTGACCTTGTACCATGACCTTGCTAAACTTGCTTGTCTGTTCTATTGATTTTTATGTAGGTTCTTTGTAAATTAAAAAAATAATAATGTGACTGACTTCTTTAAGGTCACAGAGTTCATAAGGTAGACTTGCCTACTTGACTTAATATTCTAGTATTCTCTGGCTCTAGAAATTGTGCTTTTTCTACTATATTAAACTCCCTTTTAACACCCCCCCCAACCCCAACTCGGTACTGGAGATTGAACCCAGCCTTAGCACTGAGCCACATCCATCGCTGCCTCATTTTGTATTTTGAGTTAGGGTTTTGCTAAATTGCCTGGGCTGGGCTCACAGTTTAAGTTCTCCTGTCTGAATCACCCAGGGTCCTGGAGTTGTGAAATTCAATCAAGTCCAGCACCCCTCCCCCCAAGTTCTTAATTTTATAAATGATTCTAGTTCTACACACTTCCTAGGAAGTCATTTGGAATAGTATTTCTTGATCGTAGGTTATATCCTTAACTTAAATTCTTTAGGTTGGCATGTTTATGGCCTTCTTCAGAGGTCAGACAAAAAGTATGATGAAGCCATTAAGTGTTACAGAAATGCACTAAAATGGGATAAAGACAATCTTCAGATCTTAAGGGATCTTTCCTTACTACAAATTCAAATGCGGGATCTTGAGGGCTACAGGGTAAGTAAAGAATTTTTTCTTTCTAACAGAAAACTCAATACCTCCTCCAAAGTGTCTGTGAATAGTTAGATTTTAAAAGTTATTTTGCCATGAAGATGATTTGGGTTAATGTGTAGGGTTGATTTAATCAGTTTGTTAAAAACTAACATTAATACTTTTCATATAGACCATGGCTTTGTCTGATATTAATGCGCAACTATAATGTGTTCTTCCCACATTCTCTGGAAAGTAAAACTTTTTGTTTCTTTTTACATTCATACAGACTTTTTTGGGGGCTGGTGGTGGTGCTGGTGATTGAATCTAGGGCCTTGTACATGTTAGGCAACTGCTTTACCACTAAGCTACATCCCCAACCCAAGACTAATACATTTTTGTAGCTTCAGTTTTTAACCTGTCAGACTTCAATTTACCTAGTTACTATTTTGTATGCCTTTTTTGGTTTGTTTGTTTGTTTTTTGTTTTTGTTTTTTGGTAGTACTTGCTGAACTCTTAACTTACTGCTTAGTCACTTTGTTTTCTAAGTAATTTTTATTTATTTTTTAATTTTTATTTTACTATTTTTTTTGCAGCACCAGGGATTGAACTCACAACCTCGCACCTGCCAGGGCAGGCACTTAAGCCACTGCGCCAAACTCCCAGCCCTGGTTTTTTTGAGGCAGGGTCGCACTATGTAGCTCAGGCTGGCCTTGCGCTCACGTTGTAGCCCAAGCTGGCCTCGAACTCACAACACTCCTCCTACCTCAGCCTCGCAAGTGCTGGAATTAAAGTCGTGCGCCACCACACCCAGCTTCTAAGTAATTTTTAAATAACGTTTTTTCTTTGAATTGTGTTACGTCGTCTCTATTCTTGGAATAGATTGATCAGAAAATGGAAAAGGGTTTCAAAAGATTAGCTTAGAGGTGTCATTGGGTTTCTTAGGTATTCTTTTGCTTCTATAAAACTACACAATATGAATGTTTGAAACTGTTTTGTCATTGTTCCTACTCTTGCAGGATAAATTTATCTGATCTTTTAAAGGAGCATTTTTTTTAACTGTAAACCTAATAAAAAGAGTTTTTTTCCCCCCTTCAAGGAAACGAGATATCAATTACTTCAGCTTCGACCAGCACAGAGAGCATCATGGATTGGTTATGCTATTGCTTATCATTTATTAGAAGATTATGAAATGGCAGCAAAAATTTTAGAAGAATTTAGGAAAACACAACAGGTAAAAAAAGTGTGCATAAGTTTCAAACTTAAAGAAGAGCTTCAGGAATAGTATAAAGAATTCCACATAAGTATTCAGTTATATTAATATTTGATATATGTACTTTAAATCTCTGTACTTATATCTCTGTGTAAATTTCTTTAAGGATTTGAGAGTAATTGATGTTTTACTCATTATGTTTCGTTGTTTTCTAAAAATAACAACTGTAATTGTCAGTTCTACAGGTGTAGATTATCACAATTAAGAAATTTAACATTTGGTAGACTTACTATCTAAGGCATAGTCCATATCGAAAATTTACATATGGTCCTAGTTATATATGTTTAGCAACCCTCTGCCCCCATTTTATTATCTGGTTTGAAATAATACCTTGCATGTATGTGGTCATCATTTCTCTTCCATCTCTTTCAGTTTAGAAGTTGTTCTTTGCATTTTATGACATTGGTCTTTTTTTGTGTGTGTGCCAGGATCAAACTCACAACCTTGCGCCTGCCAGGCAAGCGCTTATACCAATGAGCTAAATCACCGGCCCTATTTTTTGAGACAGGGTCTCACTATGCACTGGCCTTGAGCTCACTTTGTAGCCTCGGCTGGTGTCGAACTCTCAACGATCCTCCTGCCTCACCTCCCAAGTGCTGGGATTACAGGCGTGCGCCACCACGCCCAGCTGACATTGATATTTTTGAACAGCACAAGGTAGTGTTTTTGCAGAATTTCTCAATTTCAGTTTGTTTGATATTTCTTCATCATTAAAGTTTTACATTTTGGCAGGAAATCACAGAAATGATTAGTATTAGTTGGCTTTCCATTATTGTGACAAAAGAACTGACCTAATTCAATTTAGAGGAGGAAGCATTTATTTTGACTTATAATTTCAGAGGTTTCAGTCCATGGTTAGCTGTGTCCATTGCTATATGCCTATGGTAGGGCAGAACATCATAACAGAGGGCATGGCAGAGGAAAGCTGCTCACTTCATGCCAGCTAGGAAGTAGGAAGGGTGAGAAAGCAGTCAGCAAGAGACCAAAAGAACCAGGTATAGTCCCCAAGGTCATACCCTCATAATCCACTCCAGCTATGCCTCAACCTCCTGTTTCTGCCATCTCCAAATAATCCCACCAAATTGTGGTATCATCAGTGGATTTCTTGATTGGCCAAGTTAGAGCTCTCTTGTTCCAATCACTTCTCAAAAGCCAGTGGACAACCAAGTCTTCAAAACAATGAAATTAGGGCCGGGAGTTTAGCTCAGCAACTTAAGTACCTGTCTGGCAGGTGCGTGCAAGGCTGTGAGTTCGATCCCCGGTGCCACAAAAAAAAAAAAAAAAAAAAATTTTTTCAAAGACATATATCTAAACCATAACAGGGTCCTTCTTAGTTCATCATATCAAGAGGCACATGGCATCTATTTATTCCACTTACTGCCACACCAGTGTGTTTAGGTTGTATCTGCAGCTGCTTCTTTCTCTTTATATTTAGTAAACTCTCCAAGACTGAATAGCTTGTTCCTCATCAAACTTTTACCACTAGTTTTAGCATTCATTGGTTATTATGCTTACCTGTATTAGTGATTATTGTGATTCTTACAAATTGGAGATTCTCTGATTCATTCATTCATCTAGATTTATTATTTGGAATTCTACTGTTGATGAATTTCCCCGTTTTTTGTATTAAGTACTTAGGGATTATTCTTTTCTTTGGTTAGTTATAAGCAAAGTCCATCTTTATGTCAATGCTCTGTCTATAGATATTTTGGAGTTTTTTAAAAAGTCAGTTTATCACTCATGTATTATTCTTTGACTTCTTAACATATTTTTGGATGTGTAAATACTTTTCTAATAAGAAAACAAAACTTTTACTGTTAGTATTTCTTGTATCTGTATACAGACATCCCCTGATAAAGTGGATTATGAATATAGTGAACTACTTTTATATCAGAATCAAGTTCTTCGGGAAGCAGGTCTCTATAGAGAAGCCTTGGAGCATCTTTGTACCTATGAAAAGCAAATTTGTGATAAACTTGCTGTAGAAGAAATCAAAGGTATTTTTTAAAGATGTAGTTATGATTTCAAAGGCAAAGAACAAAGCTGAAAAATTATCTAGTTACTGCTGACAGTTGGGTATAATTTGTCTTTTTATTATGTAAAATAATACTCTTGTACTTTGAGTAATTGTGATGTGGGAAAATATACATGTAAATATAGGAAGTTCATTGCAAACAAAAATTCATTGAATGACATTACTTGGTAAACATCCTTTTTGGTGGCTTTTTTTTGAGATGGGTTCTCATTATCTTGCCCAGGCTGGTCTCAAGTGATGCCCCTGGGCCCAAGTGATCCTCCTTTCTCAGCTGGGAGTGTCGGGCTGCAGGCATACAACACTGCCTTTCTCAAGCATCCATTCTTTAAGTAAAGTATCTTTGCATTGAAAATATTACAGGGTTTGATCAAAACACAAGATGCAGTTACTTAATTTTACAAGATGAGATTAAATGTCTTAGAGACAGCCCATTAGCCAAATTGCAGTGAAAGTAGGGTGTGACAGATTTCCTTATTGCTGGTAATATATTACTGACAAATCAGTCTTCACTAAAAAACATACAGGATATTCTAGGGTGTTAATCTGAGTGCTTTTGAGAAAATAGAATGTAAATTTTGGAAAGAGAGGAAACAAGCTTTCGGTTCGTATTTGTGGATTATGATAGGAAGAGGAATAAGTAAATGAAAAGGCTAGCAGTTTTTAAAAGTTTCCATCTGAAATGTTTTGCCCCTGGTTGTCTACGAACCTGAAATTTGCTGATTTCAGATTTACCTTGAAGATGAGCACTGTAAAAGTACAGAATCTGTGTGCGTAGTGAATATAGCTGTTATTGGCCAAATGAACTTTCACCAAATAATGATGCTCCAGGCAACTCTAAGGCTTCTGGTGCTCAACTCTAAACTAACTGTAAATGAAGGACAGACTGTTTTTTTTTTTTTTTTTTTTGTACTAGGGATCGAACTCAGAACCTCATGCTTGTCAAGCTGACGCTTGTGCTACTGAGCTAAACTCCCAACACAGGATGGATTGTTTTGATTTGAATTAATCATCTGCTTATAGTTTGTTGTTCTTAAAGACAGATCTGACATGGTCATAAGTCTGGAAGAAATTCTTTCATTCATTGGTTGCAAAATAGCTATAGTACCAGGGACAAGGCCTAGGTGGGCACAGTTAGGCAAAATGTTTTGTTGTGAATTCTGTTGTTAATTTTTTTATGGAAGTACATGACAGTTTTCAAAGTGCTGTATGCATATTATTTGGTTCTGTGCTTTTGATAATTTTAATAGTGAGGAAGAATGGCAGATAGGATCAAGTTAGATTCAGACTCAAAATTAATTGATGATTTTTAGCAATGTAGAAGTCATTGGTGATGTTAACAATGAGCCTCTGGAATGAAGGATGGTGGTAATAGGCTAAAGTCCATTTAAATAAAGTTGAGAATAGAGGAATTTAGGAAAGGTTGCATAAATGACTTAAAGAAGGAATTTTGCCATAAAGGAAATAAATGGGATGGTCATAGGTGAAATGGGATATAGGATAAGAAGATTTCTTTTTGCAAAATATATTTGTACTAATTGGGGAATGATAAAAATAGAGAATATTTGACAGAGTAGAGAGGATATGATCTAGTGCAGTGATGGCAAACCTTTTAATGATAAGAAACAGCCTGCTGCAGCATGTGTGTGCAGGTTTGCCACCAGTGATCTAGTGGATGTGTTGAAGGGGTAATATTAAAAGAATATGAATAGTTTGTCCCTAGGAACAAAATACTGTTGTATGTGAGCAAGTAGGTGTAGATGTCGGGGGTATTTGGGAGTTGTCTTCTAGTTGTTCCTATGTTCTACATAAAATGGGAAGAAACAGGGCCATCTGCTCTTCCTATAAAGCCAGTCATGAATATCTACTTTGTGCTAGGATTTGGGACAAGTGTACAAAGAGAAGGAAACTGAATAAAATCAGTCTTTGGAAATTCTGGCAGGAAAGGGATTGTTGCTTGGAAATGAGGGGTGGGGATGAGATGCTGAAGATCAGTTGGAACTTTCTGGACTGGATGAGTTAGGCAAAAGGTTGATTAATTCTTAAACTACCAGTTCCCTCAACATGAAAGAGGAGGAAGAAGATGAAGGGAGGAAATGGGAGTGGATATAGTATGGGGTAGTAGTAAAGTTGGGAGATTATTTTATGTTTTTCATGAAGTTGACATTTGGTTAATACAGAGTAGGCTTGCCAGCTTACTTGTATTGTTGGCCTTTTGGGCCTGAGTTATTGGTGATAGAGATGATTTGCGTGCATTGCAGGATGCTTAGCAGCTTCCCAGCTTCTATTAACATGCCAATGGCGTCTACCGCCCATATTGACAATCAGAATGTCTTTAGATATTGCCAAATGTAATCTGCTTAAGAACCACTGGTAAAGATGTTAAGAATGCAGGTTTTTATAGTTAAATTACTTGGGTTCAGAGTCACAGCAGGCTGTGAAAGACCCTTCTCAAGTTTACTTAAACTCTTATTTTAAAACGATGAAAATAATAGTTAACTTATTTCATAGAGTTCTGAGAATCGAATTAACACATGGAAACACTTAAAAGTTCATAGTAAATAGGCATTAAGTGATCATTTTTATTACCTGATGCAAGTGAAGGATGCAGGAGTGAGGTGGTGGTTTGAAAAATAATACCTTTGGTGAATGGAAGTTAAGGATGTGGAAACTAATCCTGAGTAGTGTGTGAAGCTTTTATGACTTTTGGGTTGCACGTATTTCTATTGAAAACTACTCCAGTCATCTGACTTGCTCAGCAAAATGAGAACAATGCAGCAAACAGTTGGAATGACTTAGGCTTTAAAATTGGTAAACAGAGAAGTCAGATTTCAGATGAATTTTGATACTTGGAGTTTCTAATGGCGTTTGGGAATGTGATTGGTTATGTACCCAGGGGAAGGCTTTCAGTGGGTTGATTTTTCTTCGAGATTGATGTAGGATTAGTGAGACAAAAGCAAGAGTTATAGTTGATTAAGGGATCGTAAAGTTAGGGTATTCATTTGGGTTGTTGACTTGTTCACAGACTATCAGGAATAATCCAAGAGAGGAGGATGACTTGGTAATGGTGTATTCAGTGAGTGTGGGAATGTGGTTTGGCATCAGACGGATTCCCTGAATAAATGGAGGATGTGAAGAGGGTAGCATTTTTAAGTATGTGAACTTCGAAAAAAAGACACTAAAATGATTAACAGTCTTCTTGGAAGGAGATGGGAACTCAGGAAGGTACCAGATCCATGCAGTTGGCAATACTAGTTTATAGTGGGTTATAGGAGAAATTTTGAGAAAAAAATTAAAATTTCAAGGTTTTTCTCAAATATTGATATTTTTATTTACCTACAATCAGGAGAACTTCTTTTGCAATTATGTCGTCTGGAAGATGCTGCTGATGTTTATAGAGGATTACAAGAGAGAAACCCTGAAAACTGGGCCTATTACAAAGGCTTAGAGAAGGCACTGAAACCAGGTAATTTTACTGACTCATTGAAAAACACAGCTTGAAAATTGTTGGTTAAGAATTTCTTCAAAGGCCGGGGATATAGCTCAGTGGCACAAGTGCCTGCCTAGCAAGTGCAAGGTCCTGAGATCGAGTCTCAGTACCACCCAACACCCCCCCAGCCCTCCCCCAAAAAGTATTTCTTCAAATTTTGAATACAAAAATGTATTGCATGTTTTCATTTTATATGTCAGATTGAGGTTGTTTTTTTTTTTTTTTTTTTTTTTTTTTTTTTTTTTTTTTTTTTTTTTTTTTTTTTTTTTTTTTTTTTTTTTTTTTTTGTTTGTTTGTTTTGTTTTGTTTTGTTTTTTGTCTTTTTGAGACAGGGTCTCACTATGCAGTTCAGGCTGGCCTTGAACTCTCTTTATAGCCCAGGCTAGCCTTAAAATCAGGGCAATCCTCTTGCCTCAGCCTCCCAACTGCTGAGATTACAAACGTGCACCACCACACCTGGCAAACATGTTTTGAAATCTCTCTTCTACTAAAAATTGTTAGAAATGATTGAGAACAGAATACAGAAAAAACTTTAGAGAAAAAATGAGTGCACTGGGAATATAGCTCAGTGGCACAGCGCCTGCCTGGCAAGTGCGAGACTGTGAGTTTGATTCCTTGTACCCCGCCCCCCACAATCGTGAATGCTCAGTAGTCTCAAAACCACTGACAGAAACAATCCTGTTTCCCTCGAAGAAAGAAGTGAGAACAACCTGTTTGTTGTAAGCTGTGCCTGTGGCATGGTGGCCTCCCAGGGGCACGTGAGTGTAACCAGGCTGATGAACACCGCTGTCTCTTTGTAGGAAGAAGGGGTTAAATTTCCATCATTTGAATTTGGGTCCAGATACTATGCTCCCCTACGTTACTCCTTTACCCACAGTGGGGTCCACTTGTGCAAACAGGCCCAGAAATAGGCAGGATCCTTAATCAAGATTGGAAGCTTTGTTTCCTTCAAGGCTGGTAGTAAGCCATTCTGGATACCATTTACATGTGTATATATCAGACGATCCTTGCTGAAGATTACTTTATAACAAAGTTTTTCAAACTCATAGGAGCACCAACATGGGATGATGACCTTCAGTGCTAGCCACAGAGAAAATAGAAACAAAGAACTACAAGATGAATGGAGGAAATTGCAACTGTGAAATATGAATAATTATGAGAAAGTACTAGTTAGGGGTTTTCAGAAATGAAAAGCATATTTATTTAAAAAAATCATAACGGGCTGAATAAAAGAGATACCACAACTGAGGATAGTAAAAATTAGTGAAATAGAAGATTAAACTGTGGAAAGCTTTTAACATTTGCACTGAGAATAAACAAAAAAAATACGTAAAATGAGTAGGGAGAAATGGAAGATAATTTGGATACTCTGGACAGATTAAAGGAGATGAGTTACAGGGAAGAAGCTAGAAGAAAATTGAGTGTTTTATATGATAGGTATTTAAAATATGAAAATACTAGAAGTATTCTAGAATGATTATTGCTATATTTAGGTGGTAAAAATTATAATTTTCATAAAAAATTTTCTTTGCAGTTTCAAATTATCTTTTAATATTTTTAATTACTTGAGAAACAATTTTCCAGGAAAACATACAATACATAATTACATATAAAAAGAATTCTTCTTTGTCTGCAGCTAATATGTTCGAACGGTTAAAAATATATGAGGAGGCCTGGACTAAATATCCGAGGGGATTGGTCCCAAGAAGGCTGCCATTGAACTTTTTATCTGGTAAGTGAAAATAACTGCAAAGGAATGAAAATGCTACTGTGAATTTAAAGTTTCTTTCTTGGTGTTTAACTCTAAGTGTGTTAGACACTTCCTGTTGCTGGGACAAAATACCCAACATTCATAATTTAAAGAAGAAGAGGTTTGTTTGACTCACAGCTTCCAGTGGAGTCATTCCATGGTCAGCTGGTTATAAGGCAGTAGCTAGGTCTTCTTGAAACATAGCTGCAGTGGCCTGTGAGTGCTTGGATGGTTCAGCATGGTAAAATAAACCTCAGGGAAATAATCCCTACATGGCTGTTCTACAGTCAGGAGCCCAAGGGCTTTTTTGTCACATGAAAAGTTCAGGATCTTGCTGATTTCTGAGTTGCTTTCAGACCATCTTTCCTATTGTCCTAATACAAAGTACGTGGTTTCTTTTTACTGCTAATCTTTTTAGCCACCACACAGTTTTGCCCCAACTTCACAGGTGCTTCCTTTCTGTTCCAAGGGTCGCATAAGTGGAGCTTTGATTTTCACTATTAATCTGGCTAAAAACAGCCAGCAGTACCCATGCCACTTCCTAAACATTGGGCTACCTTAACATTTCCTCCACCAGATTAATTAGTCTGAGGACATGGACAAAATGTAGTCGAATTCTTTGCCAAAATGAAGCATGTATTACCTCTACTCCAGTTTCCATATAACCTTCATTCACATCTGAAAGCACATGATCCTGGCCTTTGTGTCTACATTTCTGTCAGCATTCTAGTCTTCTGAGCTCCAGTGAGAATCCCCCATCAAACTAGGCATTCTGTGGCTTCTCTCGACCACATCTCCAAACTTTTCCAAACTCTCCTGCAAATTAGTTCCAAGGGCTTCTGAATCACATGGTCAGGTGCAGTATTGCCTGTGTCCATCTCCTCATCCCCATCTGTATTAGTGAGGGTTCTCTAGAGGAATAGAAACACTAAAAAATATATGCATACTTATGCAAGGGGCTTTATTAGGTAGGCTTATAGGAAAACAGGTGGGAAAATTACAATGACTGGCTGAACACTGGAGAGCCAGAGGGGATCCAGCAGCTGTTTAGCCCAAGAAGAGGAAAGTGCAGAAAACAAGTTGGATCAAGGATGCATTGCCAGTCCACATCAAAAGCCTGAAAGTTCACTGGAGAGTTGCTGATGAGAGCCTTCACTGGAAGGCTGAAGATTCTAGATACTTTTCAAGACGGGAGCTCTTCAAAACTGGCACACTCCTTTGCCTTTTTATTCCATCCAGGTTGCATCTTATTGGTGCCTCCTCTAAATGGAGTTGCTCTTCCCCCATCAGTTTGCTGGCTGCCGTGGTAGTCATCTGCAAACACACTGGGAAGTGTGCTGCATCAATCTGCTGGACTTTGAAATATTAATCTAGTCAAGTCGACATATCATGATTAACAGTCACAGTCTGCAAAGGGCTGAAAATGCTTTTGTGATTTAAAGGTTCTTTACTTGAATTTTAGGTATAGGGATACATATTAAGGCTAAGGTATGCATATTAAGAGTTGTCTGGATAAATGTAAGCCAGCAAGATTTGTTTTCTTCCAAGGTGAGAAGTTCAAAGAATGTTTGGATAAGTTCCTAAGGATGAATTTCAGCAAGGGTTGTCCACCAGTCTTCAATACTTTACGGTCCTTATACAAAGATAAAGAAAAGGTAAAGTAAAATACGGTGTTTTCTTTTGGCTGCCATTTCTGTGCTCACTATTTGGATACTGTTGATTATCTGTGTCCAGCAGTGTGTTTTGTGAATCTCCAATCAGTCTTGCTGGCTTGGAGTTTAAGTGCTCCTATGCCTATATCTTCCTTTTTGTTGTATTTTCTCTTAACTTTCTTTATTTTCTTTCCTTTGTTTTGGTATGAACTGTAATGAGTCCATGTAGGTAATGAAAAGTTAGTAATATATCAATTTCTGCATTTACTCTGTTCATTATCAGTAGTCAGAAGTGATTTTATTTTAAAATTCAAGTTTTAGCTTTCTCTATTTGGTAGAAAAAAAATTGTATCAGAGAAGATTGTTTTATGTTCCAGTAAGTCATCTTACTCTTTCAGCTATATGTTATAATATTGAAAATGCTTTTTATAGAAGATATTCCTAATTTAGATTATTTAGGCATCTTGGATAGATTCTTTTTTCTCTCTCTCTCTTTTTTTTTTTTTTTGCGGTACCAGGGATTGAACTCACAACTTTGCGTCTGCCAGGGCAGGCGTTTAAGCCACTGAGCCAAACTCCCAGCCCTGTTTTTTTGAGGCAGGGTCATACTATGTAGCTCAGGCCGGCCTTGTGCTCGCGTTGTAGCCCAAGCTGGCCTCGAACTCACAACACTACTACTACCTCAGCCTCCCGAGTGCTGGGATTAAAGACATGCACCACCACGCCTGGCTCATCTTGGATAGATTAAAAGCAAATTAGTTACATTGAAAAGAATCAGAAAGGTGGAATAAAGTAAACATATATAACATACAATTGCCAGTCTTGAAAAGCCCAGGGTGTATGGGCTTTATTGATTTCTCTCTTCACTTGTATGAATTACCTCTTATTGGTAGATTTGAGAGTGACAGTCTGTTGCTTGTGAAGCAGTTTTAAGGATAGAGCATTAAATTTTTAAAATTTCTATTTATAGTTTCCTAATTTACACTTAAATTTGGCTTGAACTTTCAGATTTATGTTTGAGTGTTCATTCCATGTTGCTCCACCTATAGAAATAGTTCTTTTTCTTCTAATATCTTAAGTTTATATAATATGAAGTTGAATTCTGCCATTATAATAATCCTGTCTATTGATAGTAAATATAATTTACTAAAAGAGGGTCAGGAAAACAGAATTGAATTTTACTAAGCATGTAGCTTGACTCATAGGAGGACAGTACAGGAACTCCAGAATAACCTGCCTAAGACCTCAGACTTCATAATTTACTCGAAATTAGAAGCCAGTGTTGATTTGTTGAATTGGTTAAGTGAGGTCATGTAAGAGAACTTCTGTACTAATAGAAATCCATAAAGCTAGATTAACCAAAGGTGGGAAGTAGTTTTGTTTGCTTTGTTTATTTTGAGATGGGTTTTCATTGTATTGCTCAAGCTGGCCTCAAAATCCTGGTTCAAGCAATCCTCCTACCTCAGCCTCCTGAATAGCTGGGACTATCAACATTTGTCATTCTGCTCAACTTAAACAGCGGAATTAATGAATTAAAAAATTTTTGGCTCTCTCTTGAACACCTGGGGAAAGTCATATAGTGAAGATTGAGGAAAAATCACAACCTAGTCTGCTACTCATTCTCCTAGTCCTTCTATACCCTGCTGTTTTGTGTTTCAGCTTTTCTACTGATTTCTCCTGGATTATAAAATTTAAGGTTGATTATTACCATCTGTTCATGGAAAATTCTTTTTTTACATAACATTTAATTCTCGATTGGCAAAAAGCAGACATTAACTGTAGGTATTACTTAATGTGATCTAATATAAAAATGATTTTTAATCAAAATAAAAATTATCTGCAACATTGCCTGTGTTTAATCCTTTCCTGATTTCTGATTCATTTACTTTATTTTCTAGTGGGGAAAAGGAGCCTACTAGTGAGTTTGTTTGTTTGTTTGTTTATGTATTTATTGCTAGTACCAGTGAGTTTTTAAAAACATGTTTTAATGCATACTTCATGAAAAGACATTTTCAAATTTTGATCTAGCGGTTAAAGCAATTTATAAACAAGTGTGCATGTGTTGGAGTGTTTATTCAGTCTTTTAATAATAAATAAGACATTTCACACAATAGTAACTTTTTTTAGTTAAGGTGTGTTTCTGTGTTTGTGTTCTAGGTGGCAATCATAGAAGAATTAGTAGTAGGTTATGAAACCTCTCTAAAAAGCTGCCGTTTATTTAACCCCAATGGTAAGTGTTCAAATTTTGTTTTAAAAAAAGCTTAAAAATTTCCATACATTATGAAATTCTTAGCCAGAAGGCCAGTATTATTTAGACAATATGCATAGCGCATTTAAATTTTTTCTCATTAGGATAGAAATCCATTAATTGGCACATTGTGTAGCACTACTTGATTAGAAGCGAATCATATTAATTTATTGGGGAAAACTTTATGTAAAACTTAACATCTGTAAGACTAGACATAGTAGGGCCGGGAATTTGGCTCAGTGGCTTAAGCACCTGCCTGGCAGGCGCGAGGTTGTGAGTTCGAGCCCTGGTTCCTCAAAAAAAAAAAAAAAAAAGACTAGATATACTAATATAATGACCCTCCATTTATCCATCACTTAGCTTTAATAGTTTTGAAATCATGTCCAAATGTTTTGATAGTCTTACTTACCTTGGCACCTGTATTTCAAAGCAAATTCCAGCCATCACATTATTTCATTCACAAACATTTCAGTATTGTTCAAAGGTAAGGACTTAAGTTCAAACATAACTATAATATCATTATCACACTTGAAAATTAGTACTCTTTTTTTTTTTTCTTTCTCTCTCTTTTTGAGACAGAATCTCATGATGTAGTTCAGGCTGGCCTTGAACTCACTTTGTAGCTCAGACTGGCCTTGAACTTGCAGTGATCCTCCTGCCTCAGCCTCCCGAGTGCTGGGATTACAGGTGTGTGTCACCATGCCTGGCCAAAAATCAGTACTTTCTTAATTAAGAAATGTAGTATCATATTTTTTCTTTTTTTAAAGTTTGAATGACAGTTATTATGCTTTGAGTTTAGTTGATATATCTCATAAGTTCCTTTAATGTAATAGTTTCTTTTTTCAAATTGTTTGTTGGAGAAGTTCTTTTCTTGTGTTTTCTTTGTCTAGATTTTACTGAATGTACTCATATGTTAAAACAGTCTTCTATCCTCTGCATTTTTTATAAGATGATAGTAGAATGTGGAGTTGTATCTTGTGTGCTAGCATTAATCTCAGTGGCTGGTTAATACTTTTAAAGATTAATAATAAAATTCAGTTACTCAGTTATAGCACAGTAGCCATTGCCTGCCATATTGGACCAGGGCAGTCATAAAACATTTACATTTGTAGATGTGATAGTATACACCTGTAATCCTAGCACTTGGTAGGGTAGAGCAGGAGAATCACTGGCTTGAGGGCCATCTGGGATATATAAGGAGTTCAAGGCCAGCCTGGACTACATAACAAGACCTTGTCTCAAAAAATCAGTTATAATAATAATAAATTTTTAGAAATGTAACATTTATGAATCTTCTAATGGGTACAGCTAGAGGCTTCATGAGATTTCATTTTGTTCTTTTGCTGGTTTTTGTTTTTGTCAGCATAAAGGTGATGAGCAAGATTATTTTATAGGTGGTGTATTCTTCCATCAGTAGACATACAGTGCTAATATCTTTTTTTTTTTTTTTTTGGTACTGGGGATTGAATTCATGAACTCATGCTTGCGAGGCAGGCGCTTGTGCTGCTGAGCTAAATCCCCAGCCCCAGTGTTAATATCTTAAAAGACAATTTTTATTTTGTATGTTGTTTACCCAGTATTTCCTTTTGTATAGGAAAAACATGATAAATAACATTTTTGCTCATTCTTTCCCTTCCTTTTTTTGGGGGGGGGTAAATTTTCAAAAGAATCGTTTGGTTCAGTTCATTCGTCTTTGAAGGTTTATTTTTCAAAGATGGCAATTAAATTTTTAAAGATATTATGAACTTGTGTATTTAAATTTTATATTTTCAGTCTCACATGGCTCCATCATTCAATTGCCATGGCAGTAGTTGATAGCTGTTTGATATGACAAGTTTATCTTTTATGCTGCCAGTGACGATCTGGAATCAGTTGTTTTTCCAGGACCTCTAGTTCCCATAGTGGGAAAGCCCAGTATGGTGGAATCCAGAGTGTACACTGCTATTAAGTTGTTAATTGTTTTTAGGTCTCAGATTAATTTTGATAGTGCTTTTTAGAAGGAATTACCATAGTTTCATTGGTTAATTATCACAATGTTCCTTTGGTTATCAGCATTTTCCTACGTATTTTACAAATGTGGAAGAGGTTCAGTGACATGCCCAAGAATATGCAGCACTTTTGTTGCAGATCTGTTAGATCTGGAGTTGGTGAGTTCCACTCCTATTGTTTGTCCACTGAGCCATCTTACTTTACTAGGGAAAGAAAAGGGCAATATATTGCTTTTTTTGAAAGCAAGTAAACAGTTGTCAGAGTGTAGAAATTTATATTAAAAAAGATTTTTTAAATGTGCGTTTGTATTTTTAATTTACACGTTTTCTTCTGAGTATATTTAATCATAGAGAATAAGTTTTTTCTAATTGTGATCTCATTTTTGGGGTATAGTTTTTATTCAGGCAAAATAATTTATCTTTGTATATTTAACATAATACTAAAATCTAAGAGTATCATCAGAATTTAAAATGACCATATTGCAGATATACACAGCTCAGTACATTTGAACTCAAGCAATTAGACTTTTTTTTTTTGGTACCCGGGATCAAACTCATGACCTTGTGACTACCAAGCAAGTGCTTGAACCGCTGAGCTAAATCCCCGGCCCAGTTAAACTTTTTAAAAAAATCTCACATTAATGAAAAAAATTTCTTTTGGGTCATCTCCCCCCACCTCAACATCCTGAGGCATACATTGTCATAGTTTTAATGTAACACCCTTCCCCCAGTTTCTTTTTGATTTCCTTTTTAGGTAGTTACAGGATTGAGCTTATTTATTGACCATATTCATTATAAAAAGTTATTGCAAGGAATTGTGCTAAGGGGCTGCATGGATACAGAGTAGAAAACTTGATCCCTTTCAAAGATTTTATATTCTTAGTTGTATTTTTATAGATGGGCCACATAAATAATTTTTAATCTAATTTCCTTATAGAGGGATCAGTTCAAGGGATGTACTCTTAATATATGTAATACCTAGTCTTGATTTCTTTCCTCTCACTCATCCCCTGCTTTTTAAAGATGATGGAAAGGAAGAACCACCAACCACATTACTTTGGGTCCAGTACTACTTGGCGCAGCATTATGACAAAATTGGTCAGCCATCTATTGCTTTGG
Source organism: Dasyprocta punctata (assembly GCA_004363535.1). Lineage (NCBI taxonomy): Eukaryota > Metazoa > Chordata > Mammalia > Rodentia > Dasyproctidae > Dasyprocta > Dasyprocta punctata. Next base: position 48,293 of record RJWM01007774.1, on the reverse strand, counting down.
AATATATAAATACTGCTATTGAAAGTACACCTACGTTGATAGAACTCTTTCTTGTGAAAGCTAAAATCTATAAGGTAAAAATCCCCCCCTAAGGTAATTACATGTACCATAATTTTTTTTATATTTCGTAGATTCTAAATGTTGTAAGAAAAATGACACATATAATGCAAGGGAACATGGAATAAAAAATGTATTTCTCATTCTGATTTCTTCTAATGTGATTATGCTTATTTGATCATCTATCTGTATCTGTATCTACATATACATAAGGCTATTCATGCATGGTTTCTCATGTATTTATATATACCTGGGGCCAGGGATCTAGCTCAGCAACACAGCGCCTGTGTGACAAAGCACAAGGTCATGAGTTCAATTCCTGGTACCAAAAAAAAAGCAAAAAACAAAACAAAAAACCAGAACATATATATCTGGTTATTTTCTTTGGGTGAATAAGAATACAGTAATCCAAAGGAAAGTTATATGCTGTGAAGTGTGTATTTCAATTAAAAATTGTGATCACATATCAGTATCTGATGAAATGAAATGGCAGAGATTTTATTACGCCTTCTACTTACTGTATCTTTTGACTCTCCAGTTCCTGGGCTCTGCTTGAGGCTCTCCAGTTACATGTTCTTTCAGCTTAAAAGTAGCTCTTTTTTGTTTTACTGTGAATAAAATTTAGTAATCAAAGCTGTTGATGTATATGGTTGTAAAACAGTGATTTATTTAGCCAGAACACTGTGAATTTGAGTATATTTTATGTTGTATTTTGGTGGTGGCGTGTTGCTGAGGGTTGAGCATTGTTGTGTCAAGCACACGGGGCAAGTGCTCTGCCGTTGAGCTGCATCACCAGTACTTTTAAAGCCAGGTTTTGCTCATCACATTCGTGGTTTTGTTACTACTTAGATGAATTTGAATGGGGATCATTGGGACTATTCACTAATGGTCCTGATCACTAAAGTTTCCAGGTTCCTTTGGAGCAGGCAGTACTTAGTCTGAATTAACGTCATTCTCACTAAAGGCTTATATTGTCATTTATTCTTCGATTTGACAGTTGCTTTTGAGTATTTACTATGTGGCAAGTGCTGCTGTACACAATGTAGATACACCATTAAAACAAGTCTTTATTACCAGACAGCCTACATTTTAGATAGCCAGGAAGGTGTAAGAACTTACAGAGGAATACATGTTTCCACATTGATTAGCATCTTTAGATGCTGATTTCTTTTCTTTCATTTATTTTGATTATCAATGGGAAAAAGTGACCTGTCCAGTAAAATTGGCATACTTACTGGTTGCTTTGCTTTTGTGCTTTATAAGCATGCTGGGAATATTAAAGAAGCTGCGAGGTGGATGGATGAAGCCCAGGCCTTGGACACGGCAGACAGATTTATCAACTCCAAGTGTGCAAAATACATGCTAAAAGCCAGTCTCATTAAAGAGGCTGAAGAAATGTGCTCAAAGTTTACAAGGGTTTGTATCACTGTTGTTGTTACTTACGAATAAATAAGACATAGCCAATTTATACTTACTTGTACCTTGGTCTTTTTTTCTTTTTTTTTTTGTTTTTTGTTTTTTTTTTTTTTTTTTTTTTTTTTTTTTTTTTTTTTTTTGTTTTGTTTTTTAGGTAGGATTTCACTGTGTAGTTCAGGCTGGTCTTGAACTCCAGGCAGTCCTGCTTCAGTCTCCCAAGTGATGGGATTACAGTTGTGCACAGCCACCACTGGCTCACCTTGGTCTTTTTCAGAATTTTTTTTCAATATTTTTAGTAACAGAATAGCCCAGATGTTCTAAAAAATTTTTTTTATTATTTTTGTTTTTTTGAGGCAGGGTCTCACCGTGTAGTTCATGCTGGCCTTGAGATCTCTATGTAGCCTAGGCTGGCTTTACTTACAGTGCTCCTCCTACCTCGGCCTCCTAAATGCTGAGATTACTGGCATGTGCCACTGTGCCCAGCCACTAGTGTTCTTTTTTTTTTTTTTTTTTTAAATGTTAATGCCTACCCCCCAATTAATGTCCACCTTTTGTGTGATCATTTTGAAAAACCCTTACTATTTTTAGTGTTTACAAAGAGGGTTTTAATTTATTTTACTTATTAACTACTTCCGCTTACTATAAAAATGATTTGAAAACCCAAAGAATATTTCAGAATAATTTGTGTCTGTTGACTGTCTTTCCTTCTTAAATTGGTAGTGGAATGGTGTATTTGTTGAGAAATGGACTTGACTGTATGTGATTTTTGTGTAGGAAGGAACATCAGCAGTAGAGAATTTGAATGAAATGCAGTGCATGTGGTTCCAGACAGAATGTGCCCAAGCATATAAAGCAATGAATAAATTTGGTGAAGCACTTAAGAAATGTCATGAAATTGAGAGAGTAAGTACTTTCTACATATGACTTTCTCATATTTTATTTGCTGTTGAGGGTTTGGGGCAAATCCTTTATTTTTTCTCCATCTTTATAAATCATGGGAAATTATTAAAATCAGTGTTTATTTTTTTAATTTTATAATGGAAATATGTACTATATTTTCAGCAGAGTACTCTTAGTATCTTGTAACAGGTTTTTTCAAAAACTTTATGTAAATTTTGTATCCTGCCTATGCTTTTAGTGACTTTTTAAAATTTTTTGAGCATTGCTGCTTCATCTATTGTAGTACATAAAAGCTTGTTAATAGTAATCTTGTCTATCATGAGGTTGCGTGGTGGTGCTGTATATTCTTGTAAGATTGAAGCCTTGAAGCTTCCCACATTGTTTCTGTAGATAGCAGTTCTTCATTTTCTGATAAAATTGTTATTTTCCTATTTCTCTTTACTTTCGATTCATTTTTGTCACTTGTAATGGACTTTCTTTTTTTGTTTTTCACTGATAAACATAGCTTATAGATTTAAGTTTGCTTTTGTAACATTGTCAAGTGTAGAACACTGATGTTTGGTTGAAATGTGGAAGTTTCTGATTTTTGTCCCACACACCAGCCTGATACTGTATAGGGTTTAGATGTGTAGCCTCAGAAACAACCAAAACAGAACTGTGTATCATACTCACAAGTGGCTTTAAATAAAAACCTCAGTGTGTAATGTGAATCTGCTGTATTGCACATTTTTGTATGCTAATCACTTAGAGTTCATTTGTCAGAATAGCTTTACTTAAGTATGGTTAAGGATGGAAAGTGTGTGTGTGCACGTGTGCATGCATGCATGTGCGTGGCATTTTTGCTCCCATTTATTCAGTGAGTTTTAACACCTGTGTGTCATATCTTTTGGGTAGTGGCCAGTTGTGTTTGCTATGGAAATTTTTTATATTGAGTGATTATAATATTTTTGTTGTACTAATTTTTTGCACCAAAAGGATAATCCCAAGGGTTTGATTTATAGTTTTCTTATACATTGCTATACTTCAGTATAATAATAAAAAGATAATTTTGTTAGCATTTTATAGAAATCACTGATGACCAGTTTGACTTTCATACATACTGTATGAGGAAGATTACCCTTAGATCATATGTGGACTTATTAAAACTAGAAGATGTACTTCGACAGCATCCATTTTACTTCAAGGCAGCAAGAATTGCTATCGAAATCTATTTGAAGCTTCATGACAACCCCCTTACTGATGAGAATAAAGAACATGAAGCTGATACAGGTATACCTTTCAACAATTTCTTATTATTTTTTGTTGTGATATTTTTATATGTTTATGGTGTTTGGTAATGCAGTTCTTTCTGAGAATTTTAATTGAGCATTTTTTGGGAAGATGTTATATAGTTAGTAAATGGTGGATGTTTTGTGAATTTCTCTAAGCAACAAAAGAAAAACATTGCTTATTATATTTTCAAAACAAAGATTTAGCAAGGCGTTAAGACACTTAGCATTCAAGAAGTTTGAATTTGTAAGCCTTACTTTTACTATCTGATTTAATCATCTAAACTACAGTACTGTAAATTTCTAGCTGCATAATCAGTGTGGGAACACATTAGTGTTGACTGCTAGTGTAACTAGTTGTTCCTCTTTTTTTTTTTTTTTTTTTTTTTTTGCGGCACCAGGGATTGAACTCACAACCTCGCGCCTGCCAGGGCAGACGCTTAAGGCACTGAGCCAAACTCCCAGCCCTGGTTTTTTGAGGCAGGGTCGCACTATGTAGCGCAGGCTGGCCTTGTGCTCACGTTGTAGCCCAAGCCGGTCTCGAACTCACAACGCTCCGCCTACCTCAGCCTCCCGAGTGCTGGGATTACAGGCGTGCGCCACCACGCCCGGCTTGTTCCTCTTTTTTTGAGGGGGTGTTTAGTTTAGTTTTGTTCTGCAGTATCTGGAATTGAACCTGTGCTTTCATATTGAGTTGCATTCCCAGCTTTCTTTTACCATTTTTATTTTTATTTTGAGATAGGATCTAGGTCAATTAATAGCATAGCCTGGGCTCAAATTTTTTCTTCAGCTTTCCCAAATGCTGGGATTGCAGGCGTGTATCACCATGCCCAGCTCTTTTTTTTTCTCTCGTTTTCTTTTTTGACTTTTGTTGTTTTATTGGTGCATTCTAGATTTCTAGATATGCATGCCTGCATAATGATAACATTCATCATAGAAATTTGTACCGAGGCCTGACATCTTACTTCTTTTTTTTCCCCATTCTTCTCCCTTCCCCTCCCTTCAATCCCCAATCTTCTCCTTATTTACAAAAGCTTTGTTTCCATTTTTTTCGTTGTATTTTCTTTTCCTTGTACTTTTGTCCCTTTCTCCCACTCCCACTTTCACCCTTGTTCCCTTCTCATTTGAACATTGTCTTCCCACTTCCCAGCATCTATACAGTTTGGTCCTTATTTACACTTTTGGGTTTCTAACACTAGAGAAACACCACTGTAACTAAATGTGTGTCTGATTTGTTTCACTTAAGAGTATGGTATCAAGGTGAATCCATGTAGGTGGAATGGCTCAAGCTTATCCTTCTTTATGGCAGAGTAGTACTCCATTTTTTTTAAAACCCACACAAAATATGTCTTCTTTATCCATTCATTAGTTGATGGGCATTTGGACTGTTTCTCTTAAAGAGTTAGGTATTACAGACGGTGCTGCTATAAACATGGGTGTGCATAAGCTGGGTGTGTTGGCATACTACACCTGTAATCTCAGCACTTGGGAGACTGAGGCAGGAGGATCGCTGTGAGTTTGAGGGCAGCCTGGGCTACAAAGTGAATTCAAGGCCAACCTGTACTAAGTAGTGAGACTGTGTATCAAAAAGACAAAAAAAGCTGGGGGGTTGTTCTTGTATTGTGTGGTATGATGCTTTTAATTCTTTCAAGATGATACCAGTAAGAGGAATAGCTGGGTAAAATGGAACCTCTAGTTTTACTTTTTTGAGGAATCTTTACACTGAATTAATTAATTACCCAGTGCTTTCACCAGTTTGCACTCCCACTGACAGTGGAGAAGGGTTACTTTTTCCCCATAACCCTGTCAGCACTTGTTATTGGTTGATTTCTTGATAATAGCCATTCTTTCTGGAGTGAGATGGAATCTCAGCATTGTTTTAATTTGCATTTCTTGAATGACTAATAATGTGGAACATTTTTTCACATATTTTCTTTCCATTTCTACTTCTTTGTGTGAGAAGTGTCTATTCATTTCAGATGCCCATTTTTAGACTGAGTCTTTAAATTTGAGGGGAGGGTCTGATGTTTTTGAGTTCTTTATATATTCTAGATATTAGTCTTTTCTGGGGAACAGTTGGCAAAATTTTTTTCCCACACTGTGGGTTGTCTCTTCACTCTTCTGGTGGTTTCTTTTGCTGTGCAAAAAGCTCTTTATTCAGATGAGATTCCATTGTTGATTCTTTGTGATAGTTCCTGTGAGATTGAGGTTATGTTCATAAAGTCTTTTTCTATAGCAGTGTGTTCAAGGATTCTGCCTATTCTATCTTCCAGCTTGTTTAGTGAATGTTTCTGTTTTAATATTTAGATCTTTCATCCATTTCAATTTTAGTTTAGTGCATGGTGGTAGACATGGGTCTAGTTTTAGTGGAAAGCCAGTTTTTCCAGCACCATTTATTAAAAAGGCTATCTTTCTTCCAGTGAAAGTGTTTGGCTCCTTTGTCAGATATAAGGTGACTGAGTATGTTTGGAGTTGTTTCTGTATCTTCTAATTTGTTCCACCGATCCTCAGGTCTGTTTGCTAGTACCATGCTGTTTTTATCACTAGCTCCTCTTTTTAGTACTGCTGTAATTTATAATTATCCTACTAAAAGATGAAAATTTAAAAAAATTAAAGATGAAAATTACTGCGTGAAAATGCCACCTTGGAATTAAGCCAGGAGAACTGCCTAGTGATTTATCATTCGACCCATTTTTTTTAAAAAATCCATTTTATTTCAGAGAGAAAAACATATTTCAGAACACAGCAATCAGGGAGACCCATTTGTAATATAGCATTTTCATAGTAAGATGTCAGGATTTCTAGAGAACTATTTGAGAATGATTCTCTGAATTAAAGTTGTCTTGCATGGAAGAGTATATAAAGTAATTTTATATCTAAATAGCTTATGATGTAGTCATTGTAAATCTCCTGTGGTGAGCTGACATGAGTCCTTTTAAGGCAGTCACAAGTAATAAAGAATATGGCCACCAACTGCAGCCCATGGATAAGATCCACACTGCAGTCTTGTTTTGGTAATAAAATTTTACTGGAACATGTGCGGCTCAGTTTAGTTGCAAGAGACTGATGTCTTGCAAAGCTGAAAATGCTTAGCATCATGACCATTGTAGAAACAGTATGCTGACCCATGGTATAGTAGAAGAAACTTAGACTTTGCTGTCACTGTGAAGGAGATTTAAATCGTTGCTCTGACTTTCACTATCACCATGAGTTGCCACTTTTTTTCTTTCTGTCTTTCTTTCTTTCTTTTTTTCTCTTTCTTTCTTTCCTTTCTTTCTCTCATTCTGTCTTTCTTTTTTTCTTTCTTTCTTTTCTTTTCTTTTTGGTACCGGGGATCAAACTCACAACCTCATGCTTGCCAGGCAGGTTGCCATTTTTCACAACTCCACAACCTCTGTTTTCTTATACACTCATCCCTTAGAACTCTTAAGGACTGGTATCAGGCCCTCTTCAGATGCTAAAATCCACGAATGCTCAAATCTCTTATAGAAATGGTGTAATGGTATAGTATTTATGTAAAACCTGCATGCATTTACTTGTATATTGTAAGTAATCTCTACATTTCTTATAATAATATGATGTAAGTTTTATTGTTTAGCTAATACTGGTAAGAAAAGTAATCTATAATGTTCAGTACTAACAGTGAATTCAAGGCTACAATGGTTGGGGTTTATTTTGTTTTGTTTTATGAAAGGGTTTCATTGTGTAGCTCAGGCTACACAATCTCACTGTAGCTGAGCATGAGGTCAACTCATGATCCTCCTGCCGCAGCCTTCCAAGTGCTGGAATTTACAGGTATATAGCACCATCCAGCTGTGCAATATTTTTTCTGGTATCTTTGATCAGAGGTAGTTGAATATATATATTACAGGTAAGATTTAGGCTGAGCCAAGCGTGGTGGCTATGCCTATAATTCTAGCACTGAGGAGGCAGAAGCAAGAGCATAGAGTTTGAGGCCAGCCTGGGAGACATCGTGAGTTTAAGGCAGCCTGAACAACATAATGAGAGCCTGCGGTATTCAAACGAGGGCCCAAAAGTCTGTTTTCTAGGTGGCTTTCTTGTATATGGCTGTGCCAAGAGGCTTTATTTTTTAGTTTTTTTTTTGTAGCATTTCTAGAGTCCTCAAGATGTGGTAACTAGCCATGAAAGAAAAGGCAAAGCCCACACCTTTTTATTGTTTTAGATGCTTGATGTGAAATCTCATTACTTCCCTTTACATCCTAATTAGTCAGAAGAAAGTCACCTGGCACAACTTACACTTGAGCCAAGAATATTTGGACATATGTTTAACTGCCATGGTGTGCATTTTAGCTACAAATTGCTTACATTACTTTGTATGTGCAAAAATATGGTTTCTTTTTTTTTTTTTTTTTTGGCAAGGCCATCAGAAATCTTATTCCATTGTAATACAGTAAGACAGTGACAGATGCTTGGGTGGCTCCTGGAGATAGATAGCTCTTTTCTCAGAGTTTAGCTTTTCAAAAGGAGTTCTTAATGTGAAATCCTGTAAACAAAAGAGACAAGTTACTTACAACTACAAACCCAAATAAAGTGCTGGGTACCCCACACACACTGTGAATATTGTTAGGAGACCTATGAAAGTTACTGGTTCATGTGGATTCTCAAGTCCAGTGGGACACAGGTTAACAACTAAGTTCTTGACTATACTTGAGACTTAGGAATAATTTTCTGTAGCTGGTGGCTCTGCCCTCTAGGTTCCACCTTCTGTATGATTCTTCCTTTCTCCAAGGTTAGTACTTGTTAGTAACTAAGCCATCTGCTCTCTGCCAGTAAAATTTCAAGAGTCTGAAGCCTCTTAACCATTTTTTACTCTGTTCCTTTCAGTCCAAATTTGCGATGTATTTGCCCATAGAATTCTCTTAATATTATGGCTCTTTTCATGAATGTTGATGGGGAATCCACATGTCCTTTGTATTGAGAGACCCTCAGGTTTCTTCTTAGCACTATGGTTTGGTTGAGAGGATTTGGGAGTCATACAGAGCCTTTCTTCACACTGAGTAACACTCTGAGGCGCTGTCTTGGTTACTTTTCTCAGGTTGCTGGGACAAAATACTGACACCCAAAATAAAGGAAGGAAAGGTTTATTTAGCTCACTGTTGGTGGGGGGGTTTCTGTCCATAATCAGTTGGCCAAGGCAGGGTGGCATGGTACTGGGGCTACACTTGAAGGCAGCAGCCAGAATAAAAGGGAGGGGAGGGCAAGCCTCCTTTCATTCTTCATATTGGGCACAGGTGCCATGCCCCCAGCCCAGTGCCCGCGTAGCACTCACAAAATCTCCTTGCCCTGCTCTTGTACTGGATGAGGTTATTTACAAAGAACCCTGGTTCCCTGCTGAGTCTCTTGTTAAACTTCTAAACTTCTCAAGTTGAAAGAATGTATCAACCATAGCTGGCACTATCTTTCTAGTGCTGGTTCTTCACAGATTGTTTTGTTTTGGTTTTTTGGTACCTGGGATTGAACTCACAATCTGGCGCCTGTCAGGGTGACGCTTAAGTCACTGGGCTAAATCCCCAACCCTGTTATTTTTTTGAGGCAGGGTCTCACTGTGCAGTTCAGGTTGGCCTTGAACTCACTTTGTAGCCCAGGCTGGTCTTGAATTTATAATGATCCTCCTGCCTCAGCCTCTCGAGTGCTGGGATTAAAGGCATGTGCCACCACGCCTGGCTTGTGTTTTAAAAGATTTTAAAACTATTTTTTTTCCCACTTTCTTTCTTAACATGTTTTCCTGACAATCCCTTGGATTTGATCTTTGCTCAGCAGATATTTCTAGAGAGAGTTGGTTTTCAGAACCATCAAGTCTCTGGTAATTCTTTTAGTTTCTTTTTCTTCTTTGGATTTTACTATAAACAGCCAAAAGAACCGTGTGCCACAGTCGACACTGAAAATCACCTTAGCTAGGTCATTAGTTGATTAGATATATGGTACTGTTGCTTAAACTTTCTACCACTTTAAGCCCTCACCTGCGAGCTCCTTTTTTTTTTTTTTTTTTTTTTTTTTGCAGTACTGGGGATTGAACTCACAACCTTGCGCCTGCCAGGGCAGGCGCTTAAGCCACTGAGCCAAACTCCCAGTGCTGGTTTTTTGAGGTAGGGTCGCACTGTGTAGCTCAGGCCGGCCTTGTGCTCGCGTTGTAGCCCAGGCCGGCCTCGAACTCACAAGGCTCCTCCTACCTCAGCCTCCCGAGTGCTGGGATTAAAGGCGTGCACCACCACGCCCGGCTACCTGCGAGCTCTTGAAAGCTGACTTAGTAACAGTCTAAAGCTCTTCAGACTTAGCTAATGCTGTTTGCAAGATTGATCTGTCTTTAAAAAAAAAAAAAAAAAAAGATCTGTCCACTTTCTGCTACTCTGGTTCTAGTTTTACTTCCATGTTTTTGTTTTAGTAGTATCCCACTTCCTTATATCAAAATCTGCATTGATTATTCACTGTTGGAAAACAAATTACTCAAAAATCTAGCAGCCTTAAAATGACAGATATGCATTATTTGACAGTTTCTGTAGGCCAGGAATTGAGGGATGCTTTAGTCACAATATTCTGAAGACTCAGAGTATTCTAAGGAGAGTAAAGTCAGGGTGACAGGACATTGAAGGAAGACCTGGGTTGGCAGATCTGCCTCTAAAATGTCTTGCTCAGGACTGCAGGCCATCATCATCGTTTGGGCACGGGAGTGGGGGGCTTTCCACATGGCTCCTCGGGATGATCCAAGAGAAAACATGAGGACTGTCCAGGGCTTTTGAGACTGAGCCTTAAGTGTTAGATACCTTTTTTTGTACTACGTTCTACTCTTGGCAAAGGGAATCACTAAGTATAGACTTCACCTGTTTTTTTTTTTTTTTTTGTTTGTTTGTTTGTTTGTTTTTTGTTTTTTTTTTGCAGTGCAGGGGATCAAACTCACAACCTCGTGCTTGCCAGGCAGGTGCTTATGCCACTGAGCTAAATCCCCGGCCTGGCTTCACCTTTTACAGCAGAGAATTCATAGGTATATTTTGAAATTACTGCAGAGGTGGTGTGCTTTGAAATGACATTTTTTCATTTTTCAGTATTAAGCGTTAGTCAAGCATACCCTAACTGGACATATTTTCAAATTTCTTATTCAAAATCTAGATGATACACATCTTTCACTTTATTGTAGCATATCAGTCAGTGGTTTTCAGTCTTTCTTTTGAGAAATTCTTACTATCCTAAGGGTATTACTAACTTTCAATATGAGTATAAAATGTTCATAGTTAGTAATTTATTCTGTCAACAAATACTTCAGTGTTTTTGTATATTTGGCTCGCTGCTAGACCTTGAGAATTCAACTATGAGTAAGCGGGGATGTCATCTACCAAGGAGTCCATAATTTAAGAGACGGATGTTCCAATAAAATCTGTGATGAACAGAAATACATTAGGCATAGAACAGAGTAAATAACTGGCCAGATTAGAGAAAGCATAATTTAAGAGAGAACATAGTACAAAACCATAGAGATATATAACGATGTATTATTTCATAGAATTGCAAGTGGTTTAATACTGCTGGAAGAAGTCCAGTGCTTTACTCTGGCTTGTTGCTTACTTGTATACCTGGATTTAAAACACTTTTTAAAGTGAGATTCTGTTTGCTAACTAATGTGGGCCATTAAAGGGCTAGAGATATATGGGCACATTTACATGCATACCATGCAGTACTTTTTTATGGGAATTTAAGAGTATTAAAAAGTAGTTGATGATTACTAATCTGATTAACATGTTCATAATTTCATTAACACTCACTGCCTACAGCAAACATGTCTGACAAAGAGCTAAAGAAGTTACGTAATAAACAAAGAAGAGCTCAAAAGAAAGCCCAGATAGAAGAAGAGAAAAAAAATGCAGAAAAAGAAAAGCAGCAGAGAAATCAGAAAAAGAAGAAAGATGATGATGATGAGGAGATTGGAGGTCCAAAAGAAGAACTTATCCCCGAGAAACTGGCCAAGGTACTTAATAGTTGGGTGAAATTTCATAGCCTGGCACTGTCATTTCAGTGCTTGTTCAACCCGTGTGATCATAGATTTTAGAGCCAAAAGTCATTTTTGCTTTTGTTTTTATTTTATTAATTTATTGTTTCTGATCATCTTTCCTATTTAAACTTCAAATAATGATTTTTGTTCCACAGTAATCTAGTATGGTCTAGTAGGAGCAGCTTTGCTTTTGAGTCATTCTGATTTGGGTTCAGATTTTATTTCTTAGACTTTCACGGTGCACCTTGGGTCTCTTTGTCCAACCTCCTTGGTGGCTTTCTCATCTATAAAATGGAACTAAGAAAAATCTTTCATAGGATAAAAGAAAATATGTATGTATTGCATCTGGTATCTGTTATAAGGGATAACATGAAAAATTTTATGTCTAGACTAAATTGAGCTTGTTATAAGTTAAGGACTGTATGTGCATCTTTCGCTTATCTGTGTTGTCATTTTGTAGTATTTTATTTATTGGCCTTTATTTAAACCTGGTATCTTGAAAGCATCTAAATATTTTCTCCAAGCCAAAGTCTGCCCTGCTGGGTATTTTGTTTGTTTTGTTTTTGGTAGGGATGGGGGATTTATTGAGGGTTGAACCCAGGATCTTCACACTGAGTTATATCTTCAGCCCTTTTTTAAAATTTTGAGACAAGGTCTTGCTAAGTTGTTTAGACTGGGCTCTAACTTGAAATTCTTTTGCTTCAGCCTATCATACCAGGGCTTACAAATGTACACTATCATTCCAAGCTATGACCTGGTATTTTTAAATTTTGAGCTTAAACCAAGATGTCCATTATTACATGCATGAACAATTTTGAATAATAACGCAACTATATACTTTCTTTTGATCCTTGGCATCCTACTCCATATGAAAATAATTGCATGATTCATTATGATAAAGCAGTATACTAAAACCATTCTCCTAGACTTTAATTTTAACCTTAAAACTGAAAATCATTTTCTTTTTTTCTTTCTTTCTTTCTTTCTTTTTTTTTTTTTTTTTTTTTTTGGTACCGGGGATCAAGCTCCCAACTTTGCACCTGCCAGGCAGCTGCTTAGGCCACTGAGCTAAATCCCCAGCCCAAAAATCATTTTCTTGACTGTAACTAAGAAAAATTGTATTTCGAAATACAGCTGGAGAATATGTTTAGAATTATACCTGAGCAGGCAGTCAGTAACATCTCATAAACAGAAATATTGATGAAAGAAATACACAATAATCTTACCGCGGGGGTTTAGCTCAGTGGCCTAAGCACCTCCCTGACAAGCATGAGGTGTGAGTTCGATCCCTGGTACCAAAAAAAAAAAAAAACCTAATCTGGATTTTACATATGTTGTCATCTTTTTACAGATGTATAACCACTACGCATAAAGATAAATGCCTTTTTTTTTGTTAGGAATTTCCTGCAAGAATATACAGGAAAATCTCAGCGTAATGGTCATGCCTGTAACCCTAGCACTCAGGAAGCGGAGGCAGGAGGATTGCTGGGGGTTCAAGGCCAACCTGGGCTACAAAGTGAGTTCAAGGCCAGTCTGAACTACATAGTGAAACCCTGTCTCAAATAACCAACCAAACAAAAAGAATATTCAGGAAAGCAAGGAAACACAGAAAATTGACCTTTCAGGCCTCGTGGAGAATTGCAAAGTCATCCAGTCATTAGGAGTCCTCCCATATCCTCTTACAGTTTTGAGGAGATACCTGCATTATTTAGTCACTGTAATAAAGAGTCTTCTATAGAATAGAAATCTTGTACCAGTCTTCCAAGGAGACTCCTAGGTGTTTCTTCTGCCCAGGCTACAATGGTTGTCTTTGAACCTGATTCCAAGCAGTAGATTGTTTCTAGCATTGTTAAGTCTCAGAAAAAAGTAGTACCTCTAGAAAATGTTTCTAACTGCTTTGTTTGGAACCAGCTTAGTGAAAGGCGGCACCCCTCTCCATAAATTGTTTATTGCATACCGGTGCTGTTCTTCCAGAAGCAACATGTGACCATTCTTTGTTGGCCTTCTCTATGTTCCCTCGTCTAATAGCATCCATATTCACCCATACCCCCAGTGTAGTAGCAGTGTAAAATTACACCAAACTGTCAAGAACTTGGAGTGACATTGTAGGCTATTTAAAGTTGCCTACCAAATCTAGGGAGGTATGTATGTGTATGGCAGTAATTCCATATAAGAAGGAGAAATAAATGAAAAGAGATATAGTGAGTGAAGCGTTCAGTAAACTGAGCATTAATCTAAGGTTTGTTTATTGGTTTGTTTGTTTTAAGCCTGGGGAGCAATGAAATATATCCCTATTCCTTTTTATTTAATTTTGAGACAGAGTTGTGCTAAGTTACTGAAACTGGCCTTGAACTTGGAATCTGCCCCCAGGATTACAGGTGTACATTATCACACCTGGCTTAAATCTGAGGTTTTGGTGGGAACTGTATCACTTGTGTATGTAATTTATTACAAGGCAGTGGTTGTATTTGTGAATTTATTCACATACTCTGTATCTACTCTGTTTGGTCACATCTTTCAAGAGCTTGGAGTCCTTAGTATTATTCCGGTCTGTATAAGGGTTAATAATTTAAAACTTTTATTTTGCTATGCTGGTGGTATGGAGAGGCACATTCCTGTGTAGCATATGGGATTAGATTTCAAGTCAGTACTACAAATTTGAAAAATGCGTGTGATTAAAATTGACTTGCAGATGTCTTAAATTGTCCAGGTACAATGCATTCCCCTCCTAAATGCATTTAATTGGGGTGAATTAAACTCTTTGTGACTGGCTATAATTTATTTTAAAAACAAGACAGAAAAGACTATATCCATAGTGTGGGCAGGTCAGTCCAATAACACAGGACTGCCACTCAATAGGAGATGGGAGACATGACTGATGTCTGTCTCGGTTCTTGTATACCTCTTTTCTTGTGAACATCTTCCTGTAATGATTGTAATTTTGATACTTAAACATGTTCATTTCATATGAATAATGCACATTAATGATATACCTATCTGCCCATCTCTGCTTTTAATTTAAAGGGCTTTTCAAGATCGATTTTGAAGCCGGGCGTTGTGGCGCACGCCTTTAATCCCAGCCCTCGGGAGGCTGAGGTAGGAGGAGCGTTGTGAGTTTGAGGCCAGCTTGGGCTACAACATGAGTGCAAGGCCGGCCTGAACTACATAGTGCGACCCTGTCTCAAAAACTAGGGCCAGGAGTTTGGCTCAGAGGTTGTGAGTTTGATCCCCAGTGCCACCAAAAAAAAAAAAAAAAAATCAATTTTGACTTTTTCTTTTTACTTAAGCACTGATTTTACAGTCTCATTCCTGTTTGCATGGTTTTGTATATGTAACCCTGTATTTCATAAAGTATATAAAGGCTACTTGTAGTTTCTTTTATTGTGATTATGCACGTATATTAAACATTTAGATTAACCCAGATAAAATATCACCTTTAAAAAGGCCTATAGAATGGGATTATATGTGGGAACAATAGACCCAGATATCCTTTGGGGGCATTTGTTCTCATTGATTGATTGATTGATTGATTGATTGATTGAGATAGGGTTTCACCGTGTAGTCCAGGCTGGCTTTGAACTCACTTTGTGGCCCAGGTTGGCCTCCAATTTGTAGCGATCCTCTTGCCTTAGCCTCCTGAGTGCTAGGATTACAGGCGTGCGCTACCACGCCCAGCATATGTTCTCGTTTTTAAAATTAAGACATTATTTCTGTGTTTTCTACCTCCAGGTTCAAGTACTTGATTTTACCACATAACGATAAATAAGATTTGTGTTGATTAATCTTCCCGTATTTCTTGTTTCCATTTTGTAATAACAGCCATATCTTCCTGATAATAAACTTACAGGTTGACTCTCATCTCAGTCTGTACGCTTGTAAACATAAAAAGCTTGATATAATTAATTGTCAGTTTCAGTTTTCCTTCTCTAACCACCCTGGTAGAAACATGTCATCCCTGTGCACTTCAAATTCAAACCCCAATATAATAATACAGAAAAATGTAAGAAGCAAAGTGTTTACAGATGTGTGAGAAAGATGCTTCTGAAGATCCTATTTTCGTCTATATCTTGTGGTTTTTGAATCAGTAGTTATTCCAGCCACATTTTGTTTACTGTTTAGAGCATGTATCTTTCAAAATAACACCATCTGCCACTGTTGCTGGAATTTTAATGGGTATTTTCATTGTTCCATAAGGGCAATTACTTGTTAAGACAAGGTAAATCCGATAGATAGCACTTTATTTGCTTAAATTTTTTTTAAATTCTGTGAAATAATTTCCTTGAGCAGAACTTGTGTTGGTAAAATCAGCATTACAGTGATGGCAAAGGCCTGTTGGATTGGAATAGCAAATCCAGTTTTCCATTATGAGTAGATTGTTAATGCGTCTGTGAGGAGAGAAGGTGAGTGGAGCATCCAGATGTTCAGTACAATTCTTATAAGTGTATCTGTTGCGCCCTACATAGTAGTCTCAGTCCTCAGCCCAGGATTTCTATATCAGCATAGTCATAGAGTGAAAATTACTCCGGCCTAGCAAGATTACATGTATATAACTAATGTGACATTTGTATGGTTAGTAAATAGTAGAGGCCAAGTTTTGTAAATACAAATCTATTAGAATACCATATCCCTTAGTATATTTTAATGAAGATGGCTTGCTATAGAATTTATAATAGAACAAAGAAAGAAATTGAGAGTATGCTACTTTGCATAGTTTGATCATACTTCATTTTGTTAGAATTATAAAGAATTTTCACTGAGTTTATAATATTTCTACAATTTCCTTCATACTCCTTTCCATCCAACTTCATGTCCCTCTTCTGAATTTTTGCTCTCTTAGGTGTTGTTTGTTTGTTTGTTTGTTTGTTTTGCTGGTCCTATTTTATCCACATGGATAACTTCTATCCAGAGGTACTGTAATATCTATGATTAAGGATTAGTTTAGTTATGAGTTCTAGACTACTCATGGTGGCACATGCCTGTAATGCCAGAACTCTTGGAGAGTGGGGCAGGAGGATTTTAAGTCACAACCCAGCATGGGTGACCTAGTGGGACCCTGTCTCAAAATAAAAATAAAAAAGACTGACTATGTGGCTTAGTGCTAAGGTTCTGAGTTCAATCCTCAGTATTGTCCTCTGAGGCCCCAAAAGATTTCTGGAATTCAAAATCTCCTTTGTTTGGATACGGAAAATTAAAACAGGAGTATATTTCAGGTTTGCTGGTAAGTGATGTTTGAGTTTTTTTTATAACAAAACAAAAAATTATTTTTAGTATAATAAAATCACATTCCCCAGGAATCTTAACTTCCATTTGTATAATATCTTTTATTTTTGTTAGGTTGAAACTCCATTGGAAGAAGCTATAAAATTTTTAACACCGTTGAAGAACTTGGTGAAGAACAAGATAGAAACTCATCTTTTTGCTTTTGAGATTTACTTTAGGAAAGGTAGGCAATTAGGGTACAGTGGCACTGATAAAATGGATCACTGTTATTTCTTAGGTATAATAATGCATCTCTTAATAGCCTCATCACTGTAGGATTTATTTCAGCAAATGCCAGTGTAGTTTCCTCATGGAAATGCCTGTCAGCTACATACAGGATATTGCGGTGACAGTGATATAGGACATTAAAATCCTAACCCACGTACTATACATGTATACCCAGGATTAAGGTCAATATGGTAGTTTTATGGTAATAAAATTAGAGTAGTGTCTGGCACTAAAATCTTCAAATAAATGTTGGCCATTATTAGCTATTTTCATACATAGCAGACATAATTTTAGGAACAGACCTTTAAGGATGTAGCGTGTTGCTAAAGGATTAAATATACACATGAGGGGAGTTGTCCATTAAGAAAAGTGTGTAAGTAATAGTGATGTTGTCTGTATTGTGTGGAATGAGGTAAAGGATAAGTGAAGGGTCTTGGTTTTCAGCTTTAGAATGTTTGGAATGTGTGTAGTAGGTAAGGTTTTATAGTATTGAATTGATGTAAGCCAAGTGTTTTGGAGAAACAAAAATTAATGATATGTATTGGAGGGAAGCTGCTTTAGTCCTGTGTTGTAATTCAGATGTGATTAAACCTAAATTCACCTTTTCTGTTTGTAAAGTCTTGACCCTCCAGTGGCAGGCAAGTTATTTTATCAAATGATCAAAATATATCTTTTTCTTTTTATAGAAAAGTTTCTTTTGATGCTACAATCAGTAAAAAGGGCATTTGCTATTGATTCTAGTCATCCCTGGCTTCATGAGTGTATGATTCGACTCTTTAGTACTGGTAGGTTTTACGTTTTCCATTCTTCAAGCATTTGACTGTAGTAGTTGATAGTGCCTATGTAAGTAATCTGTACAATTTTCCTTGAATTTGGTCATTTTAAAGCTGATACATATTAAATTAATGGAGGGAAAATAAGAACTCTTTCCTTTGTGACGAAGGTCTTTATTTTAAAGCTACAAATGTTGACTTGATTTTGGCAGAATTGTTTAGTCCAGGTATTTAAAAATCACCTTTGCTTCTATTTCTGAAAAGTTACATGTAAGTTGAAGTTTTGAATTGTATTTCATTATGTGAAACTTCTTAGGTATTTGTTTTAAAATTGAAGAATCTCTTTGAAATTGACAACTTTTTTCCTATTTATGTCTTGTAGATCTCAGTTTACATGGACTAGGCTTGCTTGGCACACTTCTCTAAGAATCATAAAACTTTTTGTTATTTTTAAAGTCATCTGTGTTTTTCAAATATTTTGACAGATTAGTACATTGATTTTAATGTGAAGTAGAACTGCAGAATTTTAAAAGTAGCTTTTTTTTTCTAGTTATCTCTCATTTTAAAGTTGTCAAATTTGGGACCCTTAAAGACTGTAAACTACTTATTCTAGGTAACAGATATTTAGTAATGAAACAAAGACTAGAACCCAGGACTTCATATTGTTCTTTCTTCTGCAGGTTAAGTATCCCTTATCTCCCTTATCTGAAATGTTTGGGACTAGAAGTGTTTCAGATTTTGGATTGTGTGTGTGTGTGTGTGTGTGTGTGTGTGTGTGTATGGGGGAGGGTGTTTGCATGTACATGATGAGATATCTGGGGGATGGGCCCAAGTGTAAGCATGAAATTGATTTGTATGTTTCATACACACCTCATACACATATCCTTAAGGAAATTTTATACAACATTTTTAATGCACTTAAGCTTAAGGTACATACATATAACCTTAAGGTAATTTTATACAATATTTTTAATGCACTTAATGTCATGGTCTATCAGGTGAAAAAAATGTATAGAATTTTCTACCTGTAGTAATTAAAAAGCTCAAAGTTTTGGATTTTGAAACACTTCAAATTTCATGTTTTTGATTTAGGAGGATCGACCTGTATAAGATCAGTCTATAGAATTTGGAAATAAAATTAAACTGGCTATCTCATAAAAATTCTCAATGTAATAATATGACCACATTATAGAACGAAAAAATCCTGTACTCATGATAATACTAATAAAGAATTTCATTTCTTTTTAGTTTTTTGTGTATTAAAATTTTTTTAAGTCATGAATCAGAAGACTCAGTTAATAGTTGTAATTAGTCCTAATAGGATGGAATTCCTATGCAATTAGAAAATCTTTTTTTTGTTGTTTTTTGTTTTTTTGGAGACAGGGTCTCACTGTGTATTCCAGGCTGACCTCTAGCTCGCTGGCATCCTCTGCTTATGTCTCACAAGTGCTAAGATTATAAGTGTGCATCACCTTGCCCAGCTTAGAAAATGCTTTTTGAAATAATTAAAAGTTAGATATTACAGGCCAGCTGTACTCTCGGCACTCTGGGAGGCTGAGACAGGTGGAGCAAGAGTTTGATCTCTGCCTGGGCAGCACAGTGATTTGGTGAGACTCTTTCAAAAATAAAAAGACCGAGGATGCAGCTCAGTGCAAAGGCCTTTGGTTCAGTTTCCAATAGTGCAAAAAGAGGGAAGGGTTTTTGGAACTACAGATAAAAATAGGGGCATCTTTATTATTCCCCAGGCATTTCTTCAACAAATATCCTTGGCACTTAATACTTTTTAATATTACTATTTAAGCCTTGTTTAGTGTTCTCATTTATTTTGCCATATTGAGTGGTAATCATTTAGTAGGTAGTATTATAATCTGGTAGTGAGCAGTCATTAATCTTACATAAAATATGAACATTTTCTACCAAATTATTAACTATGCCAGCTATCCTGAGACCCTACAGTGACTCCTAAGGCCCCTTTCAGTACCTTTGTTACCTACTAGTATTTAATTTGTCTGCTGATAAGTTAATAGAATGAACCAGATATTTCAGTTTTAGAATGTCTGAAGACCCAAATCAAAAGCTGCTTCGAAAAGTTGTTTTTCAGCTGGGAATGGTGGTTCACACCTATAATCTCAACACTGGAGGGAGGCTGAGGCAGGAGGATTGCTGTAAGTTTGAGGATGTGTGATAAATTCAGGGACAATTGAACTACATAGTGAAACTGGCTCAAGAAACAAAAATGAAAAAATTTTAAAAACCTTTTCACTCCCAATCCTTCATTAATTATTACTCCCTTGATTCATGAGATGATTATTCTATCATGGAAGGTAATTGGGTAATCCGAGAGTTTTACTTTCCTGAAACCTTGGTATTTTTTGTTAATTTGATGATTTTCAAAGGCTTCCTAGATAGATTTTTTTTCTTACGCACTAGTTTTTTTTTTGCGGCACCAGGGATTGAACTCACAATCTCGTGCTTGCCAGGGCAGGCGCTTAAGGCACTGAGCCAAACTCCCGGCCCTGGTTTTTTGAGGCAGGGTCGCACTGTGTAGCTCAGGCCAGCCTTGCACTCGCGTTGTAGCCCAAGCCGGCCTCGAACTCACAACGCTCTGCCTACCTCAGCCTCCCGAGTGCTGGGATTAAAGGCGTGTGCCACCACGCCTGGCTTTACGCACTAGTTTTTAACAATAGTCATAAATCTGTGCCATTTGGGATTGTTCCTTTTTTTTTTTTTAAGATACAAGTCAAATTTCATTATGTATAATTCCAAAGGACATTTTAATTATTTTTACTGCAGTGGACTTGGGGGAAGAGCTGTTTATGTCATCCTGTAAGTTACACATAAAATCTATATAATTTTAAATGAGTGGGCTGGCCAGGGGTAAAGCTCAGTGGCCCTGTGCCTGTGTGGCAAGTACAAGGTTTTGAGTTTGGTTTCTGGTATAAATAAGGATTAAATGATAAAATGAGTGGACTACAGTCTGCTGCAGCAGCGCAAGCCTGTAATCCCAGCACTGAGGGAGGGTGAGATAGTAGGGCTTCAAGTTGGGACCCTGCCTGAGAAATTTAGCAAGACCCGGTCTCAAAAGCAAGAAATAAAAGGGAGTTGGGATGTAGCTTAGTGCAGAGGGCCTGGGTTCACATCTCAGTGATGCCAAAAGGTTGAAGGGGGCTTCAGACTTTTTGTGAAATTACTAAATGAAGAAATAGGTTTTGCAAACAGTTGTTAGTAAAGTTGGGAGGCTCATGCACACAAGCACATATATAATTTGTTTTTACTTTTGTGAGTTTGGTTCTTAGCAACTTTGGTTTTCTAGGGAGATTATTTAATCTGAGGAAAATAAGTTAATGAAGACAATAAAAACCATGATGGGTTCTCCAGCTGTCAAGGGAAGTACGCAGTTACTTCGCCATCCACATAGTGTCCCAGGAGCGCTTCAGGCACACCAGCGAGGCCCATGGAAATCACTTTTCATTTTGTAGAAAATCTGTGAATTTTGAGACAGTGTTTATTGGAATTGGCCATAATTTAACAGCTTTTCTTCCAATTTGCTCTTCTGCTTCTCTGAAAAACAAGTATTGATAATTTGCCAAAGGTACAACTACAGGCATAATTGTGTATGTTAACACATACACGGCAGGGTTGTAATTCATGTGCCTCACTGCCAGGTAACTTGAACCACTGGCAGTACATGCATGACTGTCCCATTGGGCAGCTGTTTACTAATTTTATTAGTAAAAAGACTGATAAAAGTAATTAGATCTGTTTGTACAGTAGTGCAAGGCTCCAAATAGGACAGTCATGCATGTACCAGTGGGAACTGTTAATTCTTTACCTGGTATCTCATTTATTTGAGCCATTTATTTCTATAGAATGATAGAAGAAATGCTTCCTAATCAACAAAGGGCACATCTATGAGTTACTCAATTAGTGATAACATGTAGGATATTTTACCTAAATATTTACTACTTGAAATTAAGTTTTTTAAACTTAAGGTAATGAACCATTAGTGGGATAATGGCATCAGTTATTAATGGGTCATTATTAGCATTTGAAAAGTCTCACCTAGAAGCAGAACTGTGTAGAATATATCAGCACATATTGCACATAGTATGGATGCAGGATGATACCTATTTGTCACAGAATCAATACTTGATTGCAGTCAAAATTTGAAAGCCACCATCATTTTAACCATAAGGAAAATATTACTGGTTTCAGAATACAACAAAAATAGTACCTGCAGCGGACTGAATTGAGTATCTCTAATATAATTAGCACTTCACACAGTAACTTTTCCATACTCCAGTCCTAGGTGTAGCCATCACCCTATCTTAGAGATCAAGAAATAGGTTCAGAGAGGTTATGACTTCTTCAAGCCCAGATCCGCACCCAGGTCTGTCTATATCCAAAACTCCAGAAAGTCTGTAGATACCATAGTAACATAGAAACAGAGCATAAGTTGGATTCAGTCCAGAGGGATTGGGGTCTATTTTTTCTTCTCCAAATCCCAAGGCCTGGGAATATGATGACTACAGTGTATTTATTACAGGAAAATGCTTTGGTGGTCCTTTGGAGTTTATTATAAGATAAATAGCTCAATTCACATAGTTCCTGAAGATAAAGGTCAGTGAAGTCAACCATGTTTTTATTTTTGTTTTAATTGATTAATGTGCCTTACTTGGGTATAGAGGAAGAAGGAGAGGGTAAGGAAAATTGTCTTCAGCACTATGTATTTACCAGACAGATGTTGCCAACCCTGCTTCACAGGTCTTACAGTTGAGGTGGGGTCCACCATAGAGGCTTAGAAAGCCGTGGAATTACTACTTTCCCTCTCTCTCTTTTTTTCTTTTCTTTTCTTTTTCTGTCTTTTTTTTTTTTTTTTTTTTTTTTTTTTTTTTTTTTTTTTTTTTTTTTTTTTTTTTTTTTTTTTTTTTTTTTTTTTTTTTTTTTTTTTTTTTTTTTTTTTTTTTTTTTTTTTTTTTTTTTTTTTTTTTTTTTTTTTTTTTTTCCTTTTTTCCTTTTTCTTTTCGATAGTTCTTGTACTTTCTGGAAATGAATCATCTGTCAGTGAAATTCTTTCAGTGCTTAAAAAAATTGTTCTTGTGACACATGTTCTAATTTACATTAGGTAGGCTCTTTAAGTGTTACCAGTACAAGTTAGTTTTTGTATATAATTGCTATGTTTCATTGTCCTCATCAAGTAGATAATTTAACTACGACAAACTTTATGTGATTGCTAATAGATTTTGTTTCTAATTTATTCAGCAGTGAGCGAAAGTAAAGACTTACCTGATACAGTTAGAACAGTATTAAAACAAGAAATGAATCGTCTTTTTGGAGCAACAAATCCAAAGAATTTTAACGAAACTTTTCTGAAAAGGAATTCTGATTCATTGCCACATCGATTATCAGGTAATCATGATAATTTTGTTCTCTTAACCTTGTTAACCTCAGTAATTAGTGGGTCCATGACAAGATAAGGTACAGAGTTAGTTCCAAAGAGGCAATAATGCATGTGTTACATCTCAATCTTATAGCAATAAGCAGTTAAAAGTGCTTCCTATATTTTAGAGTTTCTTTAGCCAAAGTAGTTACTATCACTCAAGATCAGTCCTTTCTACTTATTCAGCATTGGCATTATAAAGAGGTAAATGTGAGCCAGGCGTGGTGGCACAGGCCTTTAATCCCAGCACTTGCCTTTAATCCCAGCACTCAGGAGGCTGAGGTAGGAGTGTTGTGAGTTCGAGGCTGGCTTGGGCTACATAGTGTGACTCTGCCTCAAAAAACCAGGGCTGGGAGTTTGGCTCAGTGGCTTAAGCACCTGTCTGGCAGGTGCTAGGTTGTGAGTTAGATCCCCAGTGCCGCAAAAAAAAAAAAAAAAAAAAAAGTACATGTGAGTAAATGAAAGTGTAAATGTACGAAGCAGGTGGAACTTGGTCTCATTCTTTTCTCCTTGTGCTTGTGAATTTCACTCCCATGTTACCGTCACCTTGTATTTCTCATGGTTACATAGGTATCATTCTTGGCAGTGCTAAAGACCTGAAACTATCTCATAGTTCACTGAAAGTCAAAGACCAGGGTCTGTGCCCAAGAGCAGAGTCCGTACTTTGTGGGACCATGCGTGTGGTGCCTCAGTGTCATGCTCGTGAACACCTGGCTAAGACCTCAGTGGCTTTGTTTGCCTTTCTGGAAGCCTGCATTCAGTTTATTGTCTGATACCATCAAGATTGCGTACTTCCTCCTCATCTCCTTCTTCCACTTAGCATTTCATGAAGTATTTCCTTCACCCCCAAATTATTATGTTTATTTTAGAAAGAAAACTATCCATGGTCCTACCATAGAAAGACAAATATTACTAGACTGTGCTGCTCTTTTTTTTTTTCTTCCTTGTACCGGGGATGAAACTCATGACCTTGCGCCTGCCAGGCAGGTGCTTGTGCCGCTGAGCTAAATCCCTGGTCCCCCTTTGTGTTTTTTTTGTTTGTTTGTTTGTTTGGTTTTTTTTGAGACAAGGTTATGCTGTGTAGTTCAGGCTGGCCTTGAACTCACAGTGATTATCCTGCCTCAGCCTCCCGAGTGCTGGGATTACAGGCATGCATCACCACACACTGCAACTGTGTGCTTTTATCTCTTAGACTGCGCATTTTACTAATACATTATAGTTTGTTACCAGTAGATATGGATAATAAAGTACCATGATCCCTTCTCCTACTTTGGACATTTGTACTATGTGTCAGGCTTTTTATTCACATGTATTTATTTACTTTTTAGATAACAGTGTCGTCAATAGCTCCTCCTTATTCTGATAAAGTGCAACATTTTGTGTGCACATAGCTTGCATCTTATATTTGAATGAGTCGAGGATTAAATACTGGGTTTACTTAAAATAAAACTTATTTCCTTTTTTCCTCTCATTTAGCTGCCAAAATGGTATATTATTTAGATCCTTCTAGTCAGAAACGAGCTATAGAGTTGGCAACAACCCTTGATGAGTCCCTCATTAACAGAAACCTCCAGGTAAAAGTTTTTAACGATTTCTCTGTAAGAAACCTAACTACTTTTTCTCTTTTCACCACAGGGAATACTTTTTCTTTGTGTTTATGCATACTGTTGCCCAAATCATTGTGAATGTGTATGAGTTGCTAATCTTAAATTTATTTATGACTTTTTTTATATGCGTTGGGGGGGCATGTGCATACCAGGCTGCTTGGCACTTAGTAACTGGATTCACAACTGTAACTTGGAATAACCTTTTAAAAATAGTTTTAATAGCCGGGCGTGATGGTACATGCCTTTAAACACTCGGGTCTGAGCTACATAGTGCGACCCTGCCTCAGAAAACTAAGGCCGGGAGCTTGACTCAATGGCTGAAGCGCCTGTCTGGCAGGCACGAAGTTGTGGGTTTGATCCCCTGTGCCACAAAAAAAAAAAAAAAAAAAAAAAGAGTTTTAGTGCCAGGCATGGTGGCACATGCCTGTAATCACTGGGAGGCCAAGGCAGGAAACTTACAGGGAATTTGAGGACAGCCTGGGCTTACATACTGAGTTCAAGGCCTCCCTGAGCTACACAGTGAGACCCTATCTCAGATGAACAAATATTTTTGTAGTAAAATTATATAAACTCTTTAGTTATTTTGAGATTCTAATTCATAGCTGTGCATTTCTGCACAAGCAGTTGTCTCAATGAAGATTCTTGACAGAGACAAAGTTAAAAAACTTCAAAGTAAAGTATATGACTATGTGGCAAATGTTGATTCTAGTTTAAAAACAAAGTTCAGTTACCTCGTTATAATAATGTGCTCGCTTAAAGATAGTTTAATATATTCATTTAATGAATAGTAAATGAAAACAATGACTTTGCGAAAGAAAAATTGGACCATTTGATAATTACTGCATCATTTAGATTAGAAACTGTAATTAGGGTCTTCTGCAAGCTGGCATTTTATAAGACATTATGTATCTACAAAGTAAGTAGTGTTTTCTTTCTTTCTTTTTTTTTTTTTTTTTTTTTTTTTTTTTTTTTTTTTTTTTTTTTTTTTTTTTTTTTTTTTTTTTTTTTTTTTTTTTTTTTTTTTGGTTTCTTTTTTGTGGCACCGGGGATTGAACTCACAACCTCACGCCTGCCAGACAGATGCTTAAGCCACTGAGCCAAACTCCCCAGTGCTAGTAGTGTTTTCTTACTGAAAAGATTTAAGAAACAAAACTTGAAAAATACAAGTCAACCTGAATCGTTTAAAAATACAGCAAATGAGGGCCGAGGATTTAGCTCATGGCATACGTACCTGCCTAGCAAGTGCAAGGTCATGAGTTCGATCCCTAGTACAAAAAAAAAAAAAAAAAAAAAAAAAAAAAAAAAAAAAAAAAAAAAAAAAAAAAAAACAGCAAATGTAAGAAATACAGGTTCAGTTCCCAGGACAGTTTGCTTCCCATTTAAAATACAAGAATCAGACTTACTTGGGGAGTTGTCATTGATTTTTATACACTTTTTTTAAATTATTATTTTTAATAGTTCTATTGTTTGAACTCAGGGCTAAGCAAGCACCCTAGCACTGAGCACATCCTCAGCCTGTTTTGTTCTTGGGTGTAATCACTGTGCTCGGGACATTTTTCTTCTTAGTTGTTGGATATTTCTTAAGGTACTCCATAATTTTATTACAAAACCAAACAGCTGTTTGATTTTGCTGGATGACATTAAGCCTCCAGAACTTAAAACACCTCCATGTGGTAATTCACAACATAAAATTTGACATTTATGTGCAGAAAATGTTTCTGTTTTCCTAAATATGTCCATTTCTTTATGACATGGGAAATCTGTCAGCGTTGAAATTCATAGTAAAGCCTTAAGTTATAACATGTTATTTTTTTTTTCTTCAGACTTGTATGGAGGTATTAGAAGCCTTGTGTGATGGTAGCCTAGGAGACTGTAAAGAAGCTGCTGAAGCTTATAGAGCAAATTGTCATAAGCTTTTCCCTTACGCTTTGGCTTTCATGCCTCCTGGATATGAAGAGGATATGAAGATCACAGTTAATGGAGATAGTTCTGCAGAAACTGAAGAACTGGCCAATGAAATTTGAACATCCTTAAACAAGCAAATGGAATGACTTTGGACCATATCTAGTGTATAATATTTTTGTCACGCACCTGCTGCATTGCTCTAACTTACACAGAATGAGAGGAGTAAATGTTCTTGCCTTCAAATAGTGTTTTACCTTTTTTATCCTGCTGAAAAAGTATATATAAAATATCTAACATTACAGGATATAGGCTCAGTTTCTTAAAAAATTAAAAGCTGCTAAAATTGAGGGGTTAAAAAAAGATACCTTGTCCTATTCCTACCTACCCACCCATGTTTTTAAACTAATTTATATACAATCTGGAGGCTGTTACAGCTAACAAAGCAGGTGTGTGGCAGAAATATTACCTTAAATTTGTCTTGTGAGATGTTACTATATCTCAGACAGCATACATGCTGTTTTAGCACTGGATTCTTTCACTGAGCACAAAGAGTTGTTGGGGCTTTAGCATCTGACTGATTTTGTTACGGGGTTGATTCTGACCATAGGATGTATGCGATGTGAATAACTATTTACAGAGAAATCTACAACAGATGCTTGATGTTGTAGAAATGGGGACATACAGATACCAAGCAGGATTATAAGAAACCTAGAAGGTGTTCAGTATGCTTGTTGTGTTTTCAAAATTCACTGTACATGATCAGTTCGGTGTTCTTGTACCACAGTTTTTAACTGAAGGAACCAGTTGGAACAATCTCAATTTTAACTAAAACTTGAAGAACTAAAATAACAGTGCAAACCTTTCAGCATTGTTTTGGCCAAACTTGTTAAAACTGTAATGCAAGAACCAAATGCACTGTGATGTGGCACCAACTAATTAGCAAGCATGAATTTTTCACACAAGAGTGAAAAAAAAGGAAAATCTACCATGGCTTGAACTTAAAGAGCAGAACTCCTGACTACCATTCTATGACTGATCAAGAGACTAATAGTTTAAAACCTCAGCAGGCCTTGTTCATGATATGCAGAAAAAAAAGTGCTGCAGTTTAGATACCTCTGGAATTTTTCCACAGTGTCACAGGTTTGTAATACTTGAAGCCCTACATTTCTAAGAATATATTTCTTGCTCAGTTGTTTCAGGCAAGCCCAAGACTTTGTAATTTTTAAAGGGCCCAAGATTTTTTTTTTTCTTCCAATAACAGACCAGCTTCTTTTTCCTGCAGTTACAGATGTAATTTCTTTTTTGTTGTCAAACATAAGGTACCAAATATGATGCAATAAATTGTTTTGAAAAACAGTTGTGTGAATATTTCCACTAATCTGTGTTGGGCTTCTGTGAGAATACACAGGTGGAAACAGAGGTGCAAGCCAGAGGCAAAGTAATATACTGTGAGGCCAATACGGAGGGGAGCTTTTTGGAGTGTGCTAACTGCTGGTGTCAGTGAAGTTCCGTAAGGAAGTAGAATGCTGCTCCTGCATTAAGATTTCATTGAGGCCTAGAATGGTGGCAGGTACTATGAATGTAATTCATAATCTGAAAGGAAAACTAGAAACTGCTAATAATTTGATTGGGAAAATGAGCCTTAAACCTGTCAAACCTGTACACTGAGAACTAGCCTCAGGCTCAATATTCTCATTGCATTTGTAAGATCTGGGCAAATAAGACTAAGTAAAATGAATCAATTGTAAATATAATTGAACTTTTTGTAGTCCTTTTAGTTTATAGAGTATGTACTCTAAAGGGAATTTTCAGAAGACCTGATCATTTTATTGATTCTTTCATAGTACATGACCTGCATTCCACATCCCAGTCTAACACTTTAGTGATGTACAGAGAAGTACAAACAACTCCAGTGCTTTGTTTTATTAACTGGCCCTGTCTCAGGAACATCTTAACAGATGGCAAAAAAAAAAAAAAAAAAAAAAAAAGAAAAAAAGAAAAAGAATACCTTTGTTTTTTTAACTTCTCCTGTGAGTGGCAACTAAAGTTCTTATTGTTGGGAAAGAACACTAGTGCTACCTCTGCCACTAATGAGGTGTTTGGAGGAGGTACCAGCCATAGAACGGGGTGTATGTGTGAATTTTGTTTAAACTCTACTGTATATTGAAATGAAATTCATCTATCTGTCTTGACTGTTCAAATGATGTAGATTGTCTTAGAATGAATATTCAGAAATACTCAGAACTCTAAATGCAGATGCCACCCTTGAGGAGCTAAATTCCTAACATGTATATTGTATTCCAACCCAATTTTACTGGAACTATTGAATAAATCTTTTATTTTCTTTCAGGTTTACTTGATAGTGGATACATTGTCTGGTGTCACAGGACCTTGCCTGGGTTCATTTTATGTCCAGACATCTCCCCTAAAGCATTGTACTGTACCATCTTGCTCTGAGTAGTATCAACTGGATCATCTCACATTTGCGTTATTCATTCTATTAATTTCAGATGATACTGTGGGGGGAAAACAGGGTTAGTAAAAACAAGTGGGGGAAAAATGCAGTGATGTAATTGAAACAAGTGCCTTATGTTTATTGCTAAGAACTGGTGTTATCAACCCTTCTGATAAGAAAGGGTCCCTTGACCTGTATTAACATAGGAAAGTAAAGTTCTTTTTGTTTTTCTTTATATTCAGTTACTCTTGTCATTTCTCATGCAAATCTAAACCTGACTAGGTTAGTTTCCTCAGCTTTAATTAGATAGTGAAGTCATACATTTTCACCATTTTTCTGTATCTATTTATTATGCACAATAATAAAGTGTGATCTATACTAGCATGACTGGAAGTAGTGCCGATGTTAGTGAACAGCTTTTCTGTGGGCTTTATCAGGCCCTTGTTTTTCACAGTGGTGTTTGTACTTGATGATGTATTACTGTTATAGCTGTGAAATGGAAGCTGTGACTATATGAAGAGGTCAGAAAAGCACTGTCCCAGATTCAGGTAGGTTCTAATAAATTCAGGGAAAAATCTCTTCTGTATGATGTCTAGGAATATTTCAGTTACTATATGTAGCATTTGTTTGGGAAAAGATAAAAAATGAGGTATCGGACAAGACCAGTGTATACCTGTCTTACTGCCAGCCTTGAATTTTGAAACCAATAAGAGAATTTGAGGTAAGACTGGTACTTCTCATGAAGGCTGTCTTCCTAAAATTGTTTGTGCTCCGCTTTAAGTCAGACTTCTTGATACCATTCTGGTGTCATCTAAACTTTGCTGACCCCCTGATACATCTAAATAAAATGATGTTCTGTGAAACGGCTAAGTTGTACCACAGGGAGCAGAAACATTAAGTTTTCTTTGAATTTCATGGTTGAAAAATTTTACAACCTATAGCAATAAAACACTTTTCAAAAAGGTGATCATTGAATTGCATTTTTAACTTTTGAGTATGCAACGTAACGACGTATTGAAGTGAAAGTGTTGGTAGTGTGCAGGAGGTTCTGGAGAAAGAATGCTACGTTTTCACAGTGCAGGAGACTTACATTATTTTATTTTATTATTTATTTTTTTTTTAGGAGACTCTTTTATGTACTCTGTAGGTTGTATAGTGAAACTCGAAAGCGCAGTTTCCTTTGGGACAACATGCCTCATTAAACATGAGCAGAACGATGAACAAAAGGGCTAAACATTTCCAGCCCGTCCATATATCCAGTTGTCTTTGAAGCACTGTCATTTTGAAACTGTAGGCAGAAAATGGAAAAAAAAAAATCCTGGTACTTACATGAGTTAGAGCTTCTACTAACTTTTCTGTTACAGACAAGCTTAAAAATTTAATCTTCTCAGTGCTCTTACACTGTGCCGAAACAGTATAGACTTTGTTTCAAGGTTGCCTGTACCAAATTTGATATTTGGCAATCTAATAAAACCATTGTAGTCTGTAACATTTTAAGAATCAGGTCTTTGTCCCTATTTAAGGATCTGCATATTTAAGTGGATAATTCTAATGAAAAAAATGATGAGTGTATGCTGGAAATTTTTCTCTGTGATAAAAGACTTCTGCTGTTGCTAAATCTTCAACATGGCCTCAATAATTATTACAAAGTATTACAGATTATTTTCTCATTTTGAAATAACATAGGAAGTGAAGAGGCTTTTGGAGTAGGTTCTGGATTCCATGGCTCGCTTTTACCTAATAAAAGTTTTATCTTCTGTATTTAGTTACTGGTACGTTGTCTGACAAATGGGAAGTCTCTAATACTATAGGGTATCTTCCTGATCCACGGTGGTTTCCTAACTTACGGCTTTTATAAATTTGCCTCTTGTTTCCTTTTCTCTGCAAGCTTATGGCCATCATCTTATGCTTAATGCCTCACCCCAAATGAATAAAATATTCTTCCAGTATTGTTTCTTTATTAGTAAATCAGTAAATTAGCTGCCACCTTGTATATTTCTTTATGAACTGCCTGTTGCCTTCAAGTAGACATACTACTGCTCAGTACTTGTAAAAATGCAAAGAATGGCTATTAAGGAAGTAAGTCATCTCTCCTTGATTCTTCTCTTTTCTTCTATAACTTCTGAACTCTGGAATACTAAATACTAATTCTCCCCTTCATTAGCAACTTAGAAGTATTCAGAAGCATGTGTTTAGCTAGCATTAGTTACAGTTAACTTTTGTTCAGTTGTTCATTGAAAAGGACCTGAGAAATGGTGCAGGCACACCTGTCATCCCAGCTACTCAGGAGGCTAAGGCTAAAGGATCACAAGTTTGAGCCCAACCTGAGCAATTCAGTGAGACCTGTCTCAAAATAAAAATCAAGAGTGGAGGAAGTACAGTACAGTGCAGAGCCCCTGAGTTCAGTCCTTACTACTGGGGAGTGGGAGTGGGAGTGGGAATGGGGAGCTAAGAATATACAAGCTGCTTCACTTGTAAATTTTTTATAGCTGGAAAAGTTTTAAAGGGCCTACTTATTTCAGAAATTCCATTAACATAGCATTTTTGACAGTAATGTCCAATTATTTGAAGTTTAGTGCTTTATTTCAGACTCGTCAACCCATTTTTAATGTATATGAAATCTTAAGGATTTACACTGGGTAGTTTGGTATAAAGGCATAAACTAGGTCAGTGCATAATTTGCTGAGTGTTACTGCTTTACATATTGTAGGAAATAGCGCTAAAGTACTATTAATTTTCGTATCACCTATAAAGTCGCACACTTTTTTTTTTTTTTTTTTGTGGCACCGGGGATTGAACTCACAACCTCGCACCTGCCAGGGCAGGCGCTTAAGGCACTGAGCCAAACTCCCAGCCCTGGTTTTTTTATTTTTTTATTTTTTTTGAGGCAGGGTCACACTATGTAGCTCAGGCTGGCCTTGCGCTTGCATTGTAGCCCAACCGGGCCTCGAACCCACAACGCCTACCTCAGCCTCCCGAGTGCTGGGATTAAAGGCGTGCGCCACCACACCCGGCTAAGTTTTTATTCTTTATTTGTAGTTGATATATAGTGTTACCATTTAATTATCCCTCTTTGTCCCTCAAAATACCACAGATCAATTTTCTTTTACTTACGTTACGAATATATTTCTCATGTAATTTTTGTTTTTTTCCTGTAGTTTGTCAGAGCAGTGATTGTGACTGGCCTGGTAGGAAGCAGATGCCTGGAGGACCATCCTCTGATTTTCTCACTTGTCTGTTCATTGTGGCATTGGTTGGCAGTCTACTCATCCTTCGTGTGTTTAGCAAACAGCCACCCAGGTAATCCCATGCCCATTGGAGTTAAGTTACTATGAGGATTATTACTCAGTTTTGAATATAAAGGCACTGGTAACACACGACCTACTCAGAAATCTTCCTTTGTCTCCATAGTGTGGTGTCTTCTTTTACACATGAAGAGGGATCTGCAGAGCTCCTCTCTGAACACTTGCAGCCAGTGTCTTCACAGCCAGTATCTGTGCTTCTCAGCTGTGCTTTATTTGGTGTAGACAATTGAGTGAATCCCTTATGTCATAAACTGACGCTGATTGTGTGTTAGAATCTCAGAGGGACTATGGACACAACCCTTGGTGCTCAGGCTCACCAGCAAAGACGTGGAGTCAGTACTGGGCAATGGCCGGCCTGCCTGCCTTTCCTTTGTTTCTTGGTGTTGCCACGTTCATCAAGAGTTGAGAACCACTCTTCAAAGAAGAAGTTAAAAATATTTTATTGTATTGGGGTTTTGTCTTGAAAAAAGATTGAAAGGCAAATAATTATGGATGTGCAAAGAGATTAGCTTCAATTTAAGTGGAAACCCAGATTTAAACCTTCTGTCAGGAGCTTCCCAGCTGGTTTCAGAGTCCATGCCTTTCTGTACTTAAGTCATGCTGTTACAGTACTACTTGAGACATAACCAGAGCAAACAAAACAAAAACTTAGTTTTCTTGAATTCCATGGTAACTTAATTGCACTGAAACAGCTTTTA
The DNA here is from genome assembly GCA_004363535.1 of Dasyprocta punctata. Lineage (NCBI taxonomy): Eukaryota > Metazoa > Chordata > Mammalia > Rodentia > Dasyproctidae > Dasyprocta > Dasyprocta punctata. The sequence goes on along the minus strand of RJWM01007774.1, from coordinate 14,980 downwards.
AATATAATTGCCATAGATAGAGGACTGAACCAAAGTGGAAGAACGTTAGACCTTTAAATAAAGGTGCATATATTACTCCATGAAAATAAGTAGAATCAAATACCTGTTCATTATCCCTCCAGGACTGTATTTTGTATAAAACAAATGAGTCACTTTTCTAAATCTTAGTTGTGGAAAGAACCATGATTCTAGGACAGATGGACTGAAACTGAGACTGTTTGCTAGGTAAAATAGAACTAGAAAGCAGACTTCTATGCTACAGAATTATGTATCAAACAAAAACTTACCTGTAATGAGAATGGTGTCACACACTTGTAATCCTCGCAGAAGCCCATTATGGACAATTAAGCAGCGACTTAGTGAGACGCTGTCTCTTAAAAGGACTGGGCATGGAGCTCAGTGCGCAGGCCTGGATTCATTGACTAGTCCTACAGAAAACAAAAACAACCTTACTGAAACAGCATTGTGGATAGGACTCCAAAATCTAATTTAGTACTTTTCTTCAGGAAAATGGAGATCGTTTTATAGGCCACCCTTTAATTTTGATTACTTTGTTTTCTAATGGTTAAAGACTGATAAATGAATGTAGCTGATTCCATACTATCAATTACCAATCTAAAGTTTATAGACAGGCTGTTCCTTCAAGCTTGTAAAGTGAGAGGTCTAAATTTTTCAGTGTACATGCACATAGAAGCCTTCCCTCCAAGCTTTGTTGTTTTCTTTGATCCTGTGCCGTAACTGCCAAGTTTCTGATATAAACACTTTGTAGTTCGGTACTACAGTAGTATAATACAGTTAAAAACAGGCTTTTAGGTTAGATAGAATTAGGTTTATGTAAGTTTATATTCTGACTCAAGTCTCTTAGACAAAATAGTAAAGTTTCTAGGTCAAATAGTTGTTGAAAGGATTAATATTAAATGATTACAGCAAAGCCTGATATGCAATAAGCATTTATTTTTTGTGATACTAGAGAATGAACCCAGGCCCTTCACACTGAGCTTGTACTTTTTTGATATCGAACCTCACTAAGTTGCCCAGGTGAAACTCACAGTCCTCCTATGATATGTTTCCTAAGGGCAGGGATTACAGGCTTGTGTCCCCATACCTTGCTGTAAATATGTATTTTAAATCTGAGTATTTATAAACTCCTTTTTATCAGTATTGCCACATTGATTATCATTATTTTTCTACTGAAGTACATTGCATTGTGCCAACTTTTCAGGAAATAGTTTACATTTCTTTCCCAGTTGTGTTTTTTTGGTTTTTTTTTTTTTTTTTTTTTTTTTTTTTTTTTTTTTTTTTTTTTTTTTTTTTTTTTTTTTTTTTTTTTTTTTTTTTTTTTTTTTTTTTTTTTTTTTTTTTTTTTTTTTTTTTTTTTTTTTTTTTTTTTTTTTTTTTTTTTTTTTTTTTTTTTTTTTTTTTTTTTTTTTTTGGTTTGTTTAGATGATCTTGCTCTGTACTCCCAGCTGACTTTGGACTCACTGTGTAGCCCAGGCTGGCCTCAAACTTTAGGTGATCCTCTGCCTCAGTCTTTTAAGTGCTGGGGTTACAGGTGTGCACCTCCGTGCTCTGCTCGTTTCCTAGATATTAACAGGTCAAATTACTTTGTGTTTTGTTTCTACTTGCTAGTACTTTACACTATTTTACCTTATCACATACTAGAGAAAACCACCTCTGATATCTACCATGATAGTTTTGACATTTGTTGAAACCCTTAGATGCATTAGCAAGCCTGACTGATTTTGTGATGCTGCTGTTTAAAATTACTGAAGAGATATAAAATGAGGACAATCCCACTCTCCTTTCCTCCATTCGTGTAGTAGTTGTTGAATGCTTGCTACCGCCAGGCAATATGCTTCATATTGGAGTTATGTATTCTCATGTGCTTCTACAAGAGACTGGCAAGAAATGATTTCAACAGCAGTATGTAAACCCCTGGGAATCAGTGCCCGTTTGATAGCACATGCCTAAACACACTGACAAGTGAGATCGGTTTGTGTATTTGGAGACAATCTTACCTAGCCCTTGTGTGTAAAATGCAAGAAATGAAGCTGTGGCTTGAAGCAAAGACAGAATTACGTGACTTACTAAAAAGACTGGATTTAGCTCTCTGTGAGCAAAGGATGCTTGTCGAATTAAAAAAGGACAATACATATTGGGTACAATTTTGCTAACCGTGTATGTTGGTGAGACTGGGGAGCAAGGCTGGAGGCATCAAGACTAAGCTTGAAACTTAAAAGTTGGGCTGATAATTAAAGCAGTTGTTCACTTTCTTATGTCCTACAGTGAGCCAGGCAAACATTTTACATTCATTAGCTCATCTCATCTTTGAAAAAAAGCACAAGTTAGGTGTCGTTACCATTTAAAGGAAAACTGAAGAATAAAAATTTATAACTTCTCAAGGTCATACAGTTTATAAATAATGAAATGTGGGCTCTTCTCCCGGTGTGTTAAACTCCGTAGTTCTTGTTTCTGAAATTCGGATTATGCAAATAATCTCCAGCGAGAGGTGGTAAGGACAGCATTGGTGATTATGGAGAAGAACACAAAAATGCAGGAGTCCTTAGGAAAGTATGACTAGGTCAGTCAGTTCTCATGAAAGACTAAGAATGGAGAGGAAGGAGATAATGATTAAGTTTTGGCTTAAAGCCTATGTTGCAAAGTAGATTATGAAGTGAGAAAGGGCTGGTGTATGGCTCAATGATAAGAGTGCTTCACTGTCTAATGTACGAGGTCCTCAGCACTGAAGGAATAACCAAGTTGGGAGGAAAAAATTCAGAGAAAAGCCATTTCATACATGAATATTTTTAGACTCTGGGGATATCTAAGTAAGGATGTCTATAGGACAGAGCTAAGTATACATGGGTTGGAAATTTAAAAGGAGGTAAGTTGAAGAATGAGTTTTGTGTACAGTGGGCTAGACAAAACTGCTCAGAAAAACTGAACAAAGGTGACAACTCTGGCTAATACTACCACAAGTGGGAGGAGGAAGAAAACCTGGCAAAAGAGACCAAGGACTCATAGTAAAAAACCAGGAAAAGTATTATCTACTTTTCAAGAATCAGAGTGATTCAATGATTGGTGCCAATGGGGTCAAAAATCAAGATACATTATTTACATCTATGGGCGGGGATGTAGCTCATCAGCACAGAGCCTGCCTGGCAAGCACGAGGTCGTGAGTTCAATTCCCAGTGCCAAAGAAAAAGTTCACATATAAAATTGGTAAAAAAAAAAAAAATGTAAAGCCTGCCTATCAAATGTTGATAGTAAATGTGGCAAAATGTTTAGTTGGCCTTATAATTTGGGGTTTGTTTGGGGTCCTTCTATGAAAGTTAAAAATGTTTTTAGTTTATATTCCCCACTAAAGGTATAGAAAAGTAAGAGTAATTCACTCAGAAAGTAGGGAAACTCCATTTGAAATAAATGACCCTTTGGGTCCTATGCTGTCTCAAAACGTGAAGAAGGTACTTTGATTTACTAACAGTGACCAGAGCTGGGGACAAGTAGCATAGGCCTATAATTCTACCTACCTTGGCAGACTGAGGCAGACAAATCAAATTTGAGCCCAGCTTGGACGAAATCTCATGTTTTTTTTAAGGGTCTGGGGCTGTAGCTCAGTGGTGTGGTGCTTGCCTAGGATAGACAAAGCCCTGGGTTCAATGCTACAGTACTGGAGGTGGAGAGGATCATAAGGGCAAGTTAACAGGATGTATAATGTAATTTGTTAGAAGACACTCAGATAGTGCATTATTATACTTCGTGATTTCCAAATCTTATTGTTGTCCTTTCTTTATAAACGAAGATAACGTGTTCCAGCGATATTAAGTGAGTTACTAAAGGATAGCCGCCAGCAGTAGAAAATGAGGTCAAAGAGCCCATGTACTGATATTTCCTGGCATTGTTTCTCCCTTAACAGCTGGTGATTCAAGGTCACATAACTGCAAATATTAGAGAAAGAAGATGAAGCCAGGTTCTTAGTTTCAAAACAAGCTACACTGTACTATATTCCTGGATCACATTATTTTGCTAGGGATTGTTACTGAATTTAAATGCCTTATGTTATTTTTAAATTTCTTAGAAGAAAATAATTGAGATAAGAATACTTTTTAAGTATGTACTTTAAATGATTTTATTTAAACTATGCATTTTAAAACAATGTTAATCCATTTTGATATATATAAAATAATGCTAACACTATTTCATGTTTCAAACTGTTGTTTTTTTCATAATCCCATTCTGGCATTTGGAGTTCCTTTTATGAAAGGGAAGTATATCTGTAAAATGATGATGATAGTGTCTGAGATCATTTGCCAAATCCACAAAGTCAGAACCTACAATCCCAGTATTTCTTGTGCAAAGTACATTGTCCTGCAAAATTACTGCAGAGTATGTGTGGCTAATACCTGTCCCATTATGGATGTATTCATGGGTAGACATTGCCAGTTTAGCCTTGTTTTAGACAGGGTCTTGCTAAGTAGTTTAGGTTGGCCTTGAATTCACTGTATACCCTAAACTGGCCTGAAACCCATGGTGACCCTCCTGCATCAGCCTTTTTGGTGTTGGGATAATAGGCATGTGCCACCACACCCACTAAGTCTGTCCTACTAAAATCTCATACATAATTTGAAACCAAGAAAGTAGAAAAATCTGTCTGTACTCTAACTACAATACTGTACTTCAGGCCTAAAAGTGAGTAACTCAGTAAAATTAGGAAGATGTTATTGCAAACTGTGTAAAATTAAAAATTCTAATTTTCATTAGGTTTTGCAGTTAATAAGTCATTTTATCAATTTAGCAAAATGGATTTCTACAGAATAGTGGAAATCGAAACAGGGAAATAGATTGAACAGTGAGAGAGAGATTAAGATACAAAACATCAAAAGAACACCATTTTCCAAAAAAGCTTAGAGAGAAGCCGGGCGTGGTAGCGCATGCCTTTAATCCCAGCACTCGAGAGGCTGAGGTAGGCGGAGCGTTGTGAGTTCGAGGCCGGCTTGGGCTACAACACAAGCGCAAGGCCGGCCTGAGCTACATAGTGCGACCCTGCCTCAAAAAACCAGGGCCGGCAGTTAGGCTCCGTGGCTTAAGCGCCTGTCCTGGCAGGTGCGAGGTTGTGAGTTCAATTCCCAGTGCCGCAAAAAAAAAAAAAAAAGCTTAGAGGTGGACAGAAGAGCTGGTAAGCCAAGAACAAAAGGAGATAAAAAGAGGGGTCATGATATTTGAGAAACTTGAGCATGTTTGTAATTTGAATAAAAGGAACTTGGAGAGAAGGCAGGGAAAATAAATGGTGTACTAGAACATGACCTCTCCAGCCAGTATACTCAGTGTCTTAGTTGTGCAGGTAATAGTTCCTGTTCAAGTTCTGGTTGGTTCTGTCTCTTAGAAATGGCTGGTCAGTATGATGCACGTTGTATAAACCAGTCCCTAGTTGACAAGCCCTTCTGCCTCTGTACTTCCTGCTTGCTTATCCCATATAATCCCTAGACCACCAGAGATCAGGGTCTGATATCCTGGGAATGATCCCAGTTAGTGCCCATCAATGTAAATAAATCTGCCTCCAAATCCTGGGTGTCATTTTGGAGTTTCTGCTTGTTATAGCGTCTAATTTGTCAGCTAGGAAGACCAACCACGCTGACCTCTTGTTACCAGTTGTGGCCCTTCTGGACAGAGCAAAGACCTCTCCAGGTCCCAACAGGAAGGCGTGCCCTTGAGATTTCTCAAGTCCTCTTGAAAGTGGAGGATTCCTGACTGCCTGCTTGAGTGGCTCATATCAGACCCCAAAGGGAGGAGAATGCAATTTGCCTGCTTTCTGATTGGTAAGATTCCTGGGAACATCCCAGTTAGTCTGTCAGTCCTGCTCAGCTTGAACAGAAGGGTAGTCTGATAAACTCTTGTTAGGACCACCCTCAAGAGAAGGGTGGTTGAAATATTAACCTGTGAGTGCCTCCTAAGTGTGTAATTGAGTGGGCCAGACAGCACAAACCATAGCCTGCTCTGTCTCTGCACCCAGACTGGGAAACACTGGTTGCAGTGGCTGGTTGGGCTCTCACCTGCTGTACCATGGTGATTGAGGTGACATAACGGAAGCCTTGCACCCTCCTTAGCTAAGTTGTGCCTGAATCCCCATGAGGGGCACGACCAGTCAGGCATCTGCATGGTCTCTGAGGGACACCTACTGTTTGTCTGTTGCACCATTGTTCAAGGCTATACAACATACACTAGAAAGTCAGAGATGGGAACAGATCAGTCAAAGCACACTGTCCCTGACTGCAGGTAAAAAGGCTTTTGTGGAGTTTAAAAAAAAAAAACTTAAAAAGTGCTCCCTTGTGTCTCAAAAAAATAAAAAAAGACCCATTCTTCTGAGAATTCTGCCTTGGCACCCTTACCAGCCACTGCAATTGCTGCCAACTCGTACAGCTTCACTCTCCACTCCCAACTTGTTTACTTCTAGCCCATTGAACTGGTTCCAGCTAACCACTGTCTGCATTCAGCCACAGAAGCCCTCCCTCCACAGCCACCTGGTTACATGCCTACCCTGGTCAGATAGTGTCATCTAATGCCCACCTGAGATGACTGTCAGCAATTCCTTCAGAGTTTTACATTTTGGCTGAGGAAAATTGAACTGTCAGCCCTGACAAATGAGTTGCCATGGTCTTTTAAAAGTTGCCTTGCTAGCCGGGCATGGTGGCGCATGCCTTTAATCCCAGCACTCGGGAGGCTGAGGTAGGAGGAGCGTTGTGAGTTCAAGGCCGGCCTGGGCTACAACGCAAGTGCAAGGCCGGCCTAAGCTACACAGTGCGACCCTGCCTCAAAAAACCAGGGCTGGGAGTTTGGCTCAGTGGCTTAAGCGCCTGCCCTGGCAGGCGCGAGGTTGTGAGTTCAATCCCCTGTACCGCAAAAAAAAAAAAAAAAAAAAGTTGCCTTGCTGGGGATATAGCTCAGCGACATAAGCACCTGCCTGACAAGCACAAGGTCCTGAGTTCAATTCCCAGTATCAAAAAAAGAAAACGTGGCCAGTGAACTGGGTATAGCTCAGTGGCACAGTGCCTGCCTGGCAGGCATGAGATTGTGATTCCTGATAGAAAAAAAAAAAAAAAACACCTGATGTTTGTAAAAAAAAGAAAAAAAACTCCAGTCCAATAGATGGCCATACCCTATATAAGTTATAAGGACTGTAGACACTTAAAAAGATAAAAATAAAAAGATAACTCAAAAGCTTCAACCTGGATCAGATGACAACCCTTTCATCAGTCTGACGGTCTTAAAGTAGGTAAGATCAGGCTCCTTCAGCTGGGCCACAAGATGCCCACAGTACCATCATCAGGGCAATTAGGACTCTTGTCTCTTGCCCCTTCTCCCAGGCATAAACTTACAGCCTGGGAGGACATCTCATGAAACATGAATTCCTGTATAAGCCCATTAGCCTCCCTCTCATTTAACCCTGCACTTTCAACTCTTGACTGTTCCCCAAGAGGAAGATGATGCCTGCATCAGCCTGAGAGAGAGAACCACAATCTCAAAGTTCTGAATACACACCTCCTGGAGGTATAAATTAAAGACTCGCTTCTGGGCCTGACCATCAACCATGCTGCCTCACCATGACCCCGTTGCTGTCAGATGTCATGGGAAACAAACAGGCATGCAGCCACCCATCAGCCTGATAAACTGAATCACCTTGCATTCTGACATTCCCAACCTATACACCCTTTTTGGCTGTTACTTAATCGTCACAAGAGCTTGGGAACTCCCCTACTATTTTCAGGGAGACTGACAGCAGATTTGGCCACTCAGCCTGTTTCTGTGTCCCTGCCACAATTCTGTCACTGTCCCCTGGGCCCTGAGATCGGACCATTGGCCACCTGCCTCTGGTTGTAAAACTATCCTGAGGAACCACCACCTGCATCAAACAGCATCCTGTCCCACAAGAGTCTTGCCTAGAAATTCAACCATGTATCCAGAGATTTCAAGACCTTTGTAGGCTGTCAGACTGCTAAAATAAACCTCTCCTGCCTCTAAGTCACTTCAAGATCTCTGAGCTGTCAATCACACCATGATTACCCTCCATATATGTGGCCTCAGTCTTCTGCCACCTAAAGCCTTCTGGTATACCTGCCTGGTCCCAAAAAATGCCTTCTGTCTTCAGTTGGCTCCTGTCAGCCAATCCCTCTTCACAAAGATCCCAGCTCAACCTCTCCTAGGTTCAAAGACTTGTTTACCCTCTTTAGAAAAGATCACTGGATACACCCAAGCTGCCCACTGGAAAGACACAAAAGCTCTACTATAAAAGTATCTGGCAAAAACTGGTTATAAGATAAAATTCCACAAATACTGGAGTTGCTGGCTTCTATAAAATTTGGATCTTCGATTTCACAAAAACAGTGACGCTTACTCAGACTGTCAGCCCCTGGAGTGCCCAGTGACCTACCTGTGCAGATGTTTGGATCCAGTTGCTATGGGCTGCCTCCCCTCTCTACCTCTGCACTCTAATAGCCACTGTCCTGATCAAGAAAGCTGAAAAGCTCACCTTAGTCTGAGACCTAACTGCACAGGTGCCACGTGCTGTGCTGGGATAAACTCTTCTAAAAAACGAATGCCCTGACAGATGCTGAGTACACCCTGTTTATGGCTGGAAGTAGCTCTGTTAGGAATAAAGTCAAATAGGCTAGATATACTGTGGTCTTCTTGGGCAAAACTATTTTGACCGAAACTCTCCTGCAGGGATGATCTGTACAACAAACTGCTTCCTGCTGTTGTTTGGAAACCTGCCACCAGTGACACAAAATAATCTGGTTCAGAGGCCTCACACCCTCCAGGGATCTAACTGACCTCAGCCACCAGACCTTCCCTCACCATGTTCTGCAAGCGCAAGCGGCAACGCTGGCACCCATACCCCTGTAGCCAGCTCAGGCTTCAGCGCCTGTGTCACCGGCCCTAACCTCACGTTCCTTACCCATACTGAGAAAACAATCAAAGTTTGTAGGGTTCTGCTGAAAAAAATCATCCCTTGATGTGACCTACCTTTTATCATTGGCAATGACAACGGGCCCATAATTGTAACAGCAGTAACTCAAAAACTAGATTAAATACAAGCTATGTACAGCATAAGGCCACAAAGTTCTAAAAACGTTAAAACAGCTTGTAACTCTCACACATAACCCAGGTGCATATTAATTACCTCTACAAGTTTCAAAAATCCAGCCTTAGATTTGTTAAAAAATTTACCTGGTCCAGACAGCTCACTCTGAAGAGAGGACACACTCAAAGCCCTGCTCTGGCCTCTCTTGATGCTGACCAGTCCAGGCACAGCTAAAGCCTGAGGACACAGTTCACAGGACTGGTTCATATCCCGCTTGATTTTTGTTCCTTTTCAGGCTGCTTACGCCAGTCTTTCCTGTCCCCTTATGTTTTGCTTGTTTGTTTGTTTTGTTTTTTTGGTTTTTTTTTTTTTTTTTTTGGCCTTAAACTCTATAGAAGGTTGCCTCAAGGGAATAAATCAGTCGGTCAAACACTTGACCAAGATTTGGTCAAGCATCCAAGATACACTGGAACTCTTCTAGATCAGATTAATTCCCTCACTCCCTTTTCAGAGTAATGTTACAGGTGAGACATGCCTAACATATGTCTCTTCCTAAAAGTAACTTAGGAAACAGCTCTGTAATAAGACAATCTTGGGGAGCTTGGGTAGGTCCCATCCTAGGATCACTGACAACTCTAATTTTACTGCTTCTATTTGGGCCTTGTCTCGGAAGATCATGTGTAATATGCCTAGCAAAAATTTGCCAGGAAAACTAAAAGGGGGAATATATAACAGAAAATGCTCCCCTCACCCCAGGCAGTATATTTCAGTTTGTTAGTTGCTCAGGTAATAGATCCTATTCCAGTTCCAGTTGCTTCTCTTAGAAATAGCTGGTAACTATCATGTGTGGTGTATAAACCAATCCCCAATAGACACAGCATTCTGCCTCTGTACTTCCTGGTTGCTTATCCCATATAAGCCCTAGGGTACTAGAGATCAGGCCTGGTATTCTGAGAATGATCCTGATCAGCTCCTGTGGACATAAATAAATCTGCCTCCAGAACACAAAGGAGACTGGAAAAGTGGCCTTGAACAAAGACTTATTCTCCAACAACTATAGTAAGGGAATGGTTATAAGTCCATTTGTAGTTGTGAGGGGAGACATTGATACTAAGTGTTCAATAGTTCTTGTAAGAATTAATAGGTGACCCAAGTGCAGTGGTACATATCTGTGATCCTAGCCACTTAGTCTGAAGCAGGAAGAATCCAAATTCAAGTTCCACCTGGGTAACTTAGTAAGGCATTGTCTCAAAACAAAGAACAACTGGCCCGTATAGCTCAGTCATAGAGTGTCCCTGAGTTCATTCATTAGTACCATTAAAAAAAAAAGTGATAGGTAATTATTGGTAGGAGTAGATAAAATGTTAGTTTGCAGGCTCAAGGAGAACAGAGATGTTTTCAAATAGATGTAAGGACAAAAGCAGTAATGAACACTGTTAATCACAAAATTGACTTTGGAATCATAAAAGTTTCATAGTTTAGTGACTTTCCAGGACCAGGTAGATTAAAAGACTGATCTATAATTGTGCACTGGATAACGGATGTAGAAGAAAGAAGGGAGTTAAAAGACCACACCTGATGTGGAAGACAATGGGACCAAGAATAAACTGGAAGAGGCCTGTCCTCTCCTACTGTGTGTCCTGTCTGCCCAGACCTTACCCTGTGCTGTGAAGAGTCAAGGAGCAAGGTGGAGCATGGAATTTAAGTTGCACTCAGGGAAGAAGGGACTGTGAACCAAGCCTGACCCCACCAAGTGTTGTACAAGGCCAATATCGTCGAACATTTGTCAGGTCAGATGAAAGGACAGAAAGATCCCAAAATGTGTAACCTGTTTTAATGGCTGGGACTGAAGTTGGGACACATGGGCAACCAAAGATCATTTGCTTTGTGATGTTGATGAAAATTGCAGAGTGCAATGTAAATCAGCAGGAAAAGCCAGAGCCCTCCTGAGCAGCACAGGAAGGAAAGTGTACAGATGGCCTAGTGTTGATTTTGTTTTGACACCCTCCATGTTGAAGAGGATGATAAAAACTCAGTAAGGAAGCCGGGAGTAGTGGCACTCGCCTTTAATCCCAGCACTCGGGAGGCTGAGGTAGGAGGAGCGTTGTGAGATGGAAGCCGGCTTGGGCTACAATGCAAGCTCAAGGCCAGCCTGAGCTACATAGTGCGACTCTGCCTCAAACAACCAGGGGTTAGGGGTTGGGAGTTTGGCTCAGCGGCTTAAGCACCTGCCTGGTAGGTGTGAGGTTATGAGTCCGATCCCAGTGCCACAAAAACAAACAAACAAACAAACAAAAAAAAAAAACAAAAAACAACCAGGGCTTGGAGTTTGGCTCAGTGGCTTATGTGCCTGTCTGGCAGGTGCAAGGCTGTGAGTTTGATCCCTGGTGCCACACACACACACACACACACACACAAAACAAAACAGAAACAAAACAAAACAAAAAAAACCAGAAGTTCCTCAGGTGCCAGCAGTGAAGAAAAAATGAAAAAATAAGTGAAGAAAGTGATACTGGTTTTAGGCATAAATTCGTCTGAGTTCCTGTCTCAGACACAATTAAGAAGATTCAGTTGTAAATTGAAACAGAATCACTTCTACCAGTTGTTTGAGCTGCAGAATCTGCCAAAATGTAAGACAAGGGGATCTAGAACTTACCTCTACTTAACATTAGCAGGAAGAAATTTGCAACTGGCCATGATGACACACTGCTGTAATCCTAGCTTTCTGGGAAACTGAGACTGAGTCACAATTAGTTTTTATTTTTTTTTAAACATTGCAATTGTACTATTTAGATCAAGATGTGTGATAAAGCAAGTGCTGCCAAGAAAAAGTCTCAACAGTTAAAATTTCAAAAAGAAACATTGATGATGAAATGGAGTTGTCAGACAAAAAGGTTAGAAGCAAAATAAAAAAGCAAAAATCACCCAAGGCATATGTCTTCTAAAGGACTAACAAATCATATTAATCTAAAGCAGTTGAAGATAGCATCCAACAAGAGGGAAACCTGGCAACCTCTTTCAAAGAGTATGAGGGAGGGCACTCCAGAGGCTCTGAACTCCTTGCAGCCAGACTCAGAGTCCAGGTGGCATCACACTCCGGGGTACACTCTGCCTAGCTACCTGGGTCCGGGAGGTCTCAGCCACCACCCAGTAAGGCAGAGGCTCCAGCAGCACACTTTGGGAGTGTGCCCTCACTAGCCGTACAGAGGATCCAGCTGTACCGGGTCCCGCGACTCAGCGCACCATGGGAATGCCCAGCCAGCCTCACAGGACACAGAGGTACTGAGCCCAGCCCAGCCCAGGACCCCAGGCTGGTCATCAGGGACTGGCCAGCATAGCTGCAGGGCTTTGGAGAGCTTGGGTTCTGCCAATCAGAGCACAGAGCATGAGCTCCATTGTTCAGGGGTGCGGCCAGCGTAGCAGGTCCTAGAGGTTGTGGGCCCGCCCAGCCAGGAGCAAGACCCCAGCACTGTAGGCCTGGGACTCGCCTGGGCTTGCCTGGCACTCCAGAGGCTCTGAACTACTCACAGCCAGATTCAGGGTCCAGATGGCGCCACACTCCAGGGTATGCTCCACCTAGCTGCCTGGGTCTTGGAGGTCCCAGCCCCCATCCAGTAAGGTGGAGGCTTCAGCAGCACACTCCAGGAGTACACCCTCACTAGCTGCACAGAGGATCCAGCTCTGCCCGGTCCCGTGACTCAGCACAATCCACTTGGTGAATGCCCGGTCAGCCTCACAAGACACAGAGCCACACAGGTCCCAGAAGAAAATGACAAAACAAAAGACCAAGAGACAGTCTCAATCCCCTAGCCCACCCAGAACAAACCTAAGAGACACTGAAATGGAAGACACTGGGAGTCACACAACTGAACTTTCTGAAATGATAGCAAATGCAGTAAAGAAACAGCTCAATGAAGCTATAGAGAAACTCAAATCAGAAATAATCTCTCAGCTAAAAAATGAAATGATAATCATTATGAAAGAAATGTGTGTATCTAAAGAAGAGCAAGATAAAAAAATAGAAGAACATAAGAAAATGATGGAAACTTTGAGTGAACAATATAAGACACAAATAGAATGTATGAAACAGATTCAAAGGGAAATGCAGGAAATGAAAAATTCCATGGAAAGTTTGAAAAACCACTTGAATGAAGCTGAAGATAGAATCTCAGACCTTGAAGACAGCATGGGAGCTTATGGCCATGAAAGAAAAGATCTCGTAAAAATAGTAAGGAACCAAGAAACAACAATTCAACAGCTGCAAGACGTTGCCAAGAGAAATAACGTAAGACTAATAGGCATAAATGAAAAAGCAGGGGTCAATACTAATGACCTGCAAAGACTATTAACAAGAATAATAGCAGAAAACATTCCAAACATGGGAAGAGAATCTGATATACAGATAAGTGAGGCATACAGAACCCCAATTAACCATAATCAAAATAAATCTTCACCTAGACATATAATAATTAGGCTATCAGAAATACAGCACAAGAACAAAATACTAAAAGCTGTCAGAGAAAAGAAACAGATCACCTATGAAGGAAAGCCTATCAGAATCATGGCAAACTTCTCAACAGAAACCTTTAAGTCAAGAAGAGCTAGCCAGGCATGGTAGCACATGCCTTTGATCCCAGCACTCAGGAGGCTGAGGTAGGAGGAGCATTGTGAGTTCGAGGCCGGCTTGGGCTACAACGTGAGCACAAGGCCGACCTGAGCTGCACAGTGCGACGCTGCCTCAAAAAACCAGGGCCAAGAGTTTGGCTCAGTGACTTAAGTGCCTGTCTGACAAGATGCGAGGTTGTGAGTTCAATCTCCAGCGCCACAAAAAAAAAAAAAAAAAAAAAAAAAAAAAAAAAAAAAAAAAAAAAAAAAAAAAAAAAAAAAAAAAAAAAAAAAAAAAAAAAAAAAAAAAGAAGAGCTTGGAGTGAAGTATTTCAAATCCTGAAAGAAAACAACTTTCAACCCAGACTGATGTACCCTGCAAAATTATCCTTAAAAATTGATGGAGATATAAGATACTTTCATGACAAAGAACAACTGAAGAAATTTATGGCCACCAAACCAACACTACAAAGAGTACTGAAAGATGCTCTAGAAAGAGACAAAGATAGCTACAATCTTAAGAACAACAATAAAAGGAAACCACTAAGCAGGGCAAATAATTAAACAGAAAATGCAGAAAACCAACAACAGAAAGATATCATGACAGGGATGAGCCAGCACATATCAGTCATATCAATCAATGTAAATGGTCTCAACTCACCAATAAAAAGAAACAGACTAGCAGAGTGGGTTAGGAAACAAAATCCAACAATATGCTGTGTACAAGAAACACATTTCACTCAAAAGGAAATTCACAGACTAAAAATCAAAGGATGCAAAACAATACTCCATGCAACAGGAAGCCAGAAAAAAGCAGGGGTATCTATTATTTTTGCAGACAATACGAATTTCAAACCAAAAATGATCAAAAGAGATAAAGAAGGTCACTACATACTTGTCAGGGGAAAACTTCAAGAGGAAAAGATTACAATCATAAATATATATGCACTGAATATGGGAGCCTCCCAACTATGTAAGACAATTCTTAATAGACATGAAAAACCAAATAAACAATAATACAGTTATAACAGGGGACCTTAACACCCCACTGTCACAGAGAGACAGATCAACCAAACAAAAAATCAGCGAAGAAATAACAGAACTGAATCAAACTTGTGAACAAATGGACCTAGTAGATGTGTACCGAGTATTCCACCCATCAACATCAGAATATACATTCTTCTCAGCTGCACATGGGTCGTTCTCTAAAATAGATCATATAGCCGGGCGTGGTGGTGCACGCCTTTAATCCCAGCACTCGGGAGGCTGAGGTAGGCGGAGTGTTGTGAGTTCGAGCCC
>RJWM01007773.1:0-75851 GCA_004363535.1 Dasyprocta punctata | reverse complement strand
GAAATAAAAGAATAATGATATGAAAGGAAGAAGTTAAATTATCATTATTTGCAGATGACATGATACTCTGCATAGAAGACCCAAAAAACTCCACCAAAAGACTTGTAGTTTTAATAACCAAATTCAGCAGTGTTTCTGTATAAAAAGTCAGCACTCAAAAATCAATAGCATTCCTGTACACAAATACCACACTCACTGAAAGAAATAAGGGAAACCACACCCTTCACAATAGCATCCAAAATAATGAAACACTTAGGAATCAATCTACAAAAGAAGTAAAAGATCTATACATTAAAAATTACAGTACTCTAAAAAGGAAATCAAAGAGGATATCAGACAATGAAAGTATATCTGTTGCTCATCAATAGGAAGACCCAACATAGCTAAAATGGCCATACTCCCAAAATTGTTACACAGATTTAATATAATTCCAATCAAAATACCACAGTATATCTCACAGAACTAGAGAAAACATCCCTAAAATTCATTTGCAAGTGAAAGAGACCTAGAATAGCAAAATCAATTCTCAGAAACAAAGGCAAGATGAGGGCATCAAATCCCTGATTTGAAATAATACTATAGAGCTACTGTGATAAAAACAGCATGATATTGGCAAAAGAAAAAAAAGACCTGAGGACAATGGAACAGATTAGGAGATGCAGAAACAACTTGAAGCACATTTATTCACCTCATATTTGATGTAAGGCACCAAACATGTTTGCCAGAAGAAAGTCTCTTTAGTAAATGATGTTGGGAAGACTAGCTTTCCATGTGCTTAAGACTAAAACTAGACCCATGCCTATCACCATGCACTAAACTAAAGTCATAATGGATCAAAGATGTAAATATTAAAACAGAGACACTGAATCTTCTGTAAGAGAGAATGCACAGAACTGTTGAAGACATAGGCATAGGTAAAGATTTCATGAACAAAACTCCAGTCACATGAAAAATAGAATGAAGAACGAACAACTGGAATCTCATCCATTAAAATGCTTATGCACAGCAAAAGAAATCACCCACAGAGTGATAAGATAACCCACAAAGTGGGAAAAAAATTTTAACCAGTTTTCCCTCAAAGGGCTTATGTCTACAGCATATCAAGATTTGAAAAAATAATAAAACCTCCTAGATTTTAAAACCCAATGTAAAAATTGGCATCTAGATGAATACATACTTCTCAGATCAAGAAATACAAATGGTAAATAAATACACAAAAAATGTTCAACATCACTAGTCATTTGAGAGATACAAATAAAAACAATACTGAGATTCCACCACTCTCCAGAAAGAATTGTTGCTATCAAGAAAATAAACCAATAACAAATGCTGGAGGGGTGCAGGGAAAAAGGAACCCTTCTCTACTGTTGGTGGGAAAGTAGACTGGTACAATCACTGTGGCTATCAGTGTAGGGTTTCCTAAAAATAAACTAGGATTAGTGGTCCCATTTGACCCAGTTATTCCTTTTCTGGGTACCTTCCCAGAAGAATTAAAAACATTTTGCCACAGTGATATATGTGCACCCATGTTTATAGCAGCACAGTTCGTAAAAGCTAAATCTTGGAAACAATCCAAGTGCCCATCAACCAAGGAATGGGTAAAAAAAGATATGGTATTTTTATACATTGGAATACCACTCAGTCATAAAGAAGGATAAACTTGGGACATTTCTAGGTAAATGGCTGCATATCCTTATGTGAAATAAACTGGATGCACATATGTAAATATTGCATTGTCTCCCTGGTGTGAGAAACTTAAAGAGTAAATAAGGTTCAAAATGTACAATGAATATTTTGAAATAGGAAGAAATCTTTCAAAAGGAAAGCAGAATTAGGGAGGAACAAGGGGAAAAGGAGGGCAATGAAAAGGGAACAAATGACTTAAAAAACGATAAAACGGAAACAAAGCTTTGTAATAGTGAGTAGAAGAGTGATTGAAAGGAGAGGAGGGGGTTGGGGAAAAAAAGCGTAATCAAAATATATCATATACAGGTACAAGTTCCCTATGATGTATATGATCATTATGTATATCTACATTATACCAATAAAATTAATCAAATAAAAAATTGATTAGTACAAAATATGTATGTAGTTATATTATTTCCACATAAATCTAATAAAACTAACCAGTTGATACAATTATTTTCAAAAGGCAAATTCTCACAGATAAACACAATGAAAATAATACTTTATAAAGTCATCTTTCCCAATGCCTCAGGATAGGATTTTTTGTATCTATAATACTAAAATCAATAAGGTAAACTATGGATGGGAAAATTTAAAATGGAAGAAAAGTAAAACAATGAGTTAATAAACAGAATTATGTATCTTATGAACTCATGTAATCAAACAAAAAATTTAACTACCTTGAGCACCATATCTACCTCCCAATTTTTCTTAAGTTCCACAAAATTCCTGGATATAATTAATGGTCTAAGGAAACTATAAGCCAAATTTATCAGATAAACACAACATGTGGGATAGTGTACAGAATGAAAACAGATTAATGCAAACAAAAAGCAAAAAGAGACATATAGAACAAAAAAATGTTAAATGCTTAACAGTAGAAAATGTGTGGTAATTATATTGGAGTAATTTGGTCACATCCCATAAAGGGTTTCTAACCAGGGGATGTAGGATTAAACTATTTATTTGCATAATTGAGCTACTAGTATGTATTTATAAAAAGTAGAATATGTGACAGTGATTGTAAATTGATTTTTGTAAATCAAATCAGTATGTCAAACATTGCCTTATTTTATGCATAGAGTTTTATAAACATACTTAATTGATTTTAAAATTTAAGTTACTTCTAAAATTTTAGCTTCAAATTTCTCTAGTCTTTCAGTCCCAAGCCTATAAGCTTTCTAAAAACATACGTAAGACAAAAGCTGTTATTAAAATAATAAGTTATATTTTTAAATTTAAAGCTTTCTATAGGTTAATATAAATAAGAATGACACTGTTCCCTCATGGGTTTGCGTTGAAATGCAAACTCCAAAGCATGGCACAACTGAAATTTTTAAAGTTCCTTTTATCCTCAATGGAAATAGACTGAGGCCTGCACTTCAAAAGCTGGAAAGTTCAGCGGAGAGAATTCTATATTGCCACAGAGAGAATAAAGAACAACAAAAAAAAAAGTTTCCGCATCTCCAAACTCACCTGAGATTCCCTCAAAATTTTATTTCACTGAGATGAGATCCAGGAGAAAGTTACATGCTACTGTATTATGTTCAAACACTCATTCGCTTTTTTTCTCCCAGTAACCCTTTACAAGCCCTTGGTTATTTCTGTAGGCAACCATCCATTTTACAGAATAGACATCTTTAGATTCCCATTCCAAAGCAAAATCATACATTAGATATATCAAGGAATCCTAGCTTTCAGTAATCAAAGGAATAAAAGGAAGTTTTGTGCCCTAAATTTAGAAAATCAGGAGGTGAGTCAAAAAGTAAATATTACACATCTTTTGTCTATGTATGAATTTGTCTTTAAAATAAAGCTTTCCTCTTAAGTATTTGTTAATCATGTTTATTATCTGAAGAGAAGATTCTTAAATATTCACTTAATTGTTTGCTGAAAAGCAGGAAATGGAAGGAACGGGGTGGATGAGTTTAAGAAGAGTTGTTTTATGGTTCGTTTTCTTGAATTAACATAAAAGTGTGCACTTTATGGGGTATCATATGAAATTTCAATACATGTATACATTTTGTAAGGTTCAAGTCAGGACAAACGTATTAATCTTCTCGAACTTTTTTTTGTGATGAAAATATCCAACCCTATGTTTTCGAGCTTTTATAAAAATGCACAGGTTATTCTCGAGAGCCGCCCTACTGATGTTTTAAGTAACATCGCAGGATCTCTTTGTTTAAAGCAATCAAAGGAAGAGGAAAATGGAATTTGCAAGGGGAAAAGCAATGTGAATTACTGAAGAGAAAATTAAGAACTGGGGTCAATTTTGCTGAAAAATAATTTCTCATAGCCTAAGCGACAGAAAAATCTACTCCGAAGTCACTTGTGACAGCCTCCTGTGTCCAAGCGCTCTGTGGGCCTGTGAGACGGGGGAAGAGGGAAGGGTTACCGGGGTCACCCCAGGGCCGAGGCACTGAGCTCACACAGGGCCTTCACGTCCCCCACTCAACCTGGCTGCAGGCCGCACGCCCACCTCTACAGTGACAAAAACAATGAACACCGTCTGCTGCTGATGAGAACCTTCTGGTTTGTGCTGTAATTGAGCGCGTGCTTTGCGTCACAGGCCCTGTCCCGTGATCACAGAGGTGACATAAGAAGAATGACCTTTCTCGTGCCAAAGTTTGGCATCCAACTAGAACGCCAGGAAAAATAATGAAAATCCTGTGGTTGACATTCTTATTCTGCAGATCCAAGGAAACAACACGCGGTCTTTCCGGAAAATGAATACAACATTTCTGCATTTCTCTCTTTCAAAGCAGATTCAAGTGAAGTCAATCAATATTTATAAAATTGATATTTATGAAGGATGAACACTGCATATTGTTTTTTATCTTATAAAATATGTTCGCATTCCCTTGTCAGTTTGACAAGTTTAGAAGGGGATATAATTTTTAACCCAGTTTTTAAACCGAGGATTAGTTTCAGACTTTGGGAAATTACAGGCTTACCAGAATCAAACAGTTGGCCTGGCCTTAGGACGTAGTCCTCATCCCAGAACAGTTTAAAATCCACCGCAAGCAGGTGCAAACAAGTTGACTAAATACTGATGGATGTTTTTTGTTCTCGTCATTTACCAAATCCTAACTTGAAAGGAATATAAAAAGAACAAAATCGACAACTGTTATTAGTGAGTGGTTCTTCCATACCAGGCACTCTAGTAATGACTTTGCCTGTCTTGTGTCACAACCCCTGAGAAAGAAGCAACACTTATCCCTAGCTCAGGTGAGAAGAATAAGTTCAAACTCAAAACTCTTGAGGTTAAATACAAACTCTGAAGAAAAAAAATAATAATGATAATAATAATTAAAACCTCAACCTCTGAAAAGGAAAAAAGTTACAAATAAAATCTACATCTCCCTTTTACGTACTCTAAGAGTAAAAATATTCAATCATTTGTTAAATGTTCAACCTTAAAATGATTTTTTCAAAAAAGACAAAATATAAGCTTTGTGTAAACAGAAAGAACTGTATTACAGATGAATGCCAGCATCATTTTTTCTTGGTGGTACTACTGACATGTCTCATAGTTTATGAATTTTATGTTAAGGAAATTTTGGTACTTGCCGTCTGTTCAACTCAGCATCTTAACATTGGCAGAGAGAAAAACAAATGGATTCAGAAGGAAATTTGGACTATCGTCTGTTCTATTTCTTATCTCTAAATAAGAAGGCCAAGTCCAATACTATAAGTCCATAAATTCCAAGAAGACCGAGTTGAACCTTGTGAGTCTATACATTCTAGTATCTCAATCCACAAAGAATATCAGTGCATTAACAGAGACCGAGAAAGAAGAGAGTAGGAATGTGTGCCTTGTAGACCAGGTAAGCCCCTGCCTGCTGCCTCCAGGGAGGACAGGTGGGTACTGCACAGGTGAATCCAGGTGGTCAACACCCATCCTTCAACTAACTGAGCACCTGGCCCCTCCATGCTCCTCCTACGTTCTTACCCTCTAGCTTGTAAATGTTTGCATTTTCAAATGTAAGATACTATTTACTTTATGTGTTTGTGGTGTCAGAGGCTCCTACCAAGCTAAAATCTGTATGGAGGGACATTTTTATTACTGTATTCTTAAGCCCTAGATGGATGTCAAGCATCTAGCAATGATTTTGTAAATATTTGTGTGATTGAACAAGACAGTACTTCTTTGATTCCTTATTTGTATCTAGTTACAGATGATGCTTCAAAGATTCAGATTTGCTGGTACAAAATCACAGTACAATCTCAGAAACCTCATGTAGTAGACAGCGTTGGGCAGGAGTCGAGAGTAAAGGCTTCAGAGGCCAAAAGGATAGGTTCAGAGCTCTGGTGGTCCATAACTAGCTGGGGAGGACTTGGCCAATGAGTTCCTTTCCAAAGCTCAAGCTAATCTCTATAAAATAGAGATAGAAATAATGTTCATCCTACACTATTTAGTTAAACAGCACATACAACACATTTAGCATAACCTCCAACATTTTTTAAACATCTTGTAAGCCATACTTATTAGTATTTGTATTATCTTTACCATCACTGGAGCCTCAATAGCAAGTGAATTCGAATCAAGTGGTTCAAATGAAGAGACACTCACAGCGAACCATTTACAGCGGTTTTGGACAATCCAGGAGGCATTGGGTGGCTACTGCATCAAGCAATGATCAGCAACAATGGAGACAATGATATTTGTACCCCTGAAGAGGTGAGGAGAAGAAAATGGTACTCCTGGAGTGAATGAGGGCTGGGGTTTAGAGGGAAAGAAGGACAAAATCTGAGGTCCTCAAAGAGCACAGCGGCTGCTGGAAGTGAAGGTCCAGGTTGGAAAGGAACAATCAGAAATCTCCAGTCTCTGTCTCCTTCTACTCTCCACAGCCTTGCCAGTGCTTCTCAATTTTGGAGGCAAACTGAATGGTTCAGTTCAGTCTGCCTTCTGGGAAATGATGAGAAGGAGGAAAAAAAGATTAAGCTGAAAGGATAGGGATGGCAAATACATGCTGTCTACACCCACATTAGGATATAATAAAAATATTTAATCTGCAAACCTTCCTCTCCCCCAAAGCCCACTAGCTTCTGGGTATTTGCACAGTTTCCATGAGAATAAATTAAAATTTTTCCCCTAATACAAAGAAGAAGAAAGTTGATTGAATCTGAAATACCTGAATATATTACAAGGATGCATTTTGAAAGTGGAATTGGGAAATAAAGCCACTGGCAACCACCTTCCAATACAGCCTCCGTAATGTTCTAACAGCAAAGATCTTGATGGTTGTCTAAAGTAAAACGAAATGAAAAATTCATTGAAGCTAGACCCCTGAGTAAAGATCTGCTCATTTATGCTCAGAAATCATATAACACTTCAAATCACAGTGGAGCAGCCATGCCGAGCTGGTAATGAAAGGTATTTAAGATACTTTGACCTTGGTTAATACCAGATATAAGAGAAAAGACATTAAGGACCAGATTTAGAGAAGACTGGTCATTTCTTCTTTTTCATCTCCTCTTTCTCCTTGTAGTTCTCTGAGCCTCTCTCTTCTCTCTCTGTCTCTCTCTGTCTCTCTCTGTCTCTCTCTCTCTGTCTCTCTCTCTCTCTCTGTCTCTCTCTCTCTCTGTCTCTCCATACTAATGTTCTAAGATAGAGGGAGAATCCCTAACTTTGGTGAAAATATCTATGGATTATTATTCATACAAATCTTCTACAGAAATGAGTTTGACCAGTGCACATATTTAGTTTGAAGTTGCAAAAGCTACCAACTAAAAGCTTCTTGTAAGCCCTTCAGCTCATGGCAGATAATTATTTGATTTTTTTTCTAATTAGTTCTTTTTTTTTCTCAAAGAGAAATGAACAAAAGAGATGACAGGTGTGATGGATAAAACTACAGAATGATGCACAAAAGTCTCAACCCCTCTTCCCTGGCCTCTGTGCCAGAGGCCACCAGAGCGCCCACACAGCTGCACAGCCCCGAGAAGCGTGATTGGCAGTTTTTGTTGGTGAGGAGCTGTCACTGGAAAATCAGGCTAAGCAATTTCCTCAGGGCCTGAGTTTGAGCAGGTACCTAGCTATCTCACTGGAATATTCAAATTCTCAGACCCTCAAGAAAAGGGAGTCATCTAATTAGAATGGGCAGATATCTTTGTGTTAAAATGACTACCGCATGTCCTCAGACTGTGTGCTGTATTGAAGTTTTGCCTAGCAGAGAAGCAAAAAGCAAGTGGTCCATTTGTTCTCTCCATCCATTTGTTATTTCTGCATCATCAATGTATTTATTCTGCCCATTGTCATTCTGCACTTTCCACTTTCTCCATGGAATTCCATAATGAAAGCAAAAGAGACAATAAAAATTAGTTGATGGCATTCTGGGAGACAAGCAATAGGATGAAGTATCTGAAAATATCTATATCAACTTTTGTACATAAATTAGTACTTACACTGAAACTAGCTACCATTTTCTATTGTTCGTTATTTCTGACTTTTCTGACATGTTCTTTCTGATTTTTTTTTTCACCCTCAAAGACAAAGCATAAAGCAATATCAGCCCCTTTGGGAGCTGGGAGTTAACTTAAATTCTATTGGTCAAATAACTGTCTTGGTAAATTCTTTTTTCCATGTTCAGATATATCATATAGTGATCATTTAGGATTGAGTCCAAACATAAAAGTAATTGATTGATTTGTGAACAACTGCTCTGTGTTTCTGAGCAATGGTCTATGTACAATATGTTCATAAGCACTAAAAATAATTTCTCACTAATAAGAATTTGTTTATTGAGTGACTTAAATCCACATTAATGTAAACAATTGAACTCTTTCCACCTCTCAGCGTGAAATAGAAGAGAACTTTTGCGGCTCCACTGCTTACATAACTAGTAGTACCAATAGTGCATGTTAACATTAATGAATGATCTCAAATTATCTACTTTATTATTTCTTTATTTATTTTGTTAGTACATGCTCGTAGTACATAATGCTTACATTTATTGTGGAGGGTTGGTCCGGGCACATAACACACATTAATTCATTTTCATCCCTTTTTCCTCTCTACCCTACCTCCATCTCTCGGTACCCTTTGCAAAAGATCTACCTCCCTCTTTCCTATTATGTTTTATTTGGCTCTTTATTCATATTTTGAGTCAGATGGATAAACAAGCTGTGGAGTTCACATACAATGGAGTACTGCCTGCTGTAAGAAAGGGAAAACATGAATCATTTGTGGGAAGATGAATGAAACCTTGAAATCATAATGTTAAGTGAAATAAACCAGACACACAACTTAAGTATTGCATAATTTTCTCTTACACAAGAAACTCAAATGATCTTTTTACAGTGACAACTGGATATTTCACATTTATTATTTATGTCCCCCAATACAAACATGAGTAGTAAAGGAAACTGAATTCTACTGCATCTATGCCTACTATAGATTCACATCTAGTGTATGCCTTTTTATGCAGTTTATTAAAATTCATTTAATCCCTAAGATTAGACTTGAAGTTATATTAGATTGAATAACTTACTACTGAATGCAGACTTCTCAATCAGAAAATAATAAAAACAGACAAATCATTTAAATTTTCCAAGTAAAGGACAATTGGTGGACACAAGTTTCCTTTTAGCAAATGGTTTTTGAGCTCAGGAATTGTCCTACAGATTGGTGATGCTTCAAATATACGTAGAACATTCGCACAACCTCACCTAATACATACTGTGAGTATGTGATGTATTCACCCGCATTTGTTTTCCACAAAGTAGGTATTGCCACATTTCTTCATACAGTTAGCAATGACAAACTTTGTTAAAGAAGTAAAAATCAAAGAGGCAGAACAATTGTGTACTCACATGCAACACACACACAGCACACACAAGACAAAATGTGAATGGCGAAGCCATGAATTGGTGCTGAACTCTAATTAATGCTATGCCTCCCACCACTGTTCCATTGCTGTAGGAGTACTCTACTTTTATCTCCCTGCTGTTTTTATAGGCAGCTTTCCCAGTTGAGAAATTAACTCAGTAACATCTCAGTCTACCAGTGATGTTTGTGGGACAAGTTCTCAAAGCAGAGAAGTGTAGGATATATTTTTCTTTCTAAAGATAAACCCATGAGAGACACACACATTGATATTTAACTTTACACATCCAACTATGGTCCTAAAAGCCCAATATGATTCCTAAATATTTCTTAGTTGTCCTTAGAACACTAATAGATATTAGTGGAATTCAGTCATTGGAAAAGAATATGCCCGACCTTCGTACCGTGTGAGGTCGTCTCTCCGTTGAGATGGTGGCTTTTGGAAAATGACCATAATGGGAAAGTAGACACGTCTTTCCTGAGTTTATTAGTCTTAATTTGGAAGTCATTGGAACTGAAGTGTCTCTTTCTGACTGCCCTCCTGCTCACAACTAGTGAAAACACACAGGGGTCTTTGCTTTAATTAATTAGGGTATAATTAAACAGCAGGTTCCAAAGCAGAAGCCCAGAGTCAGTTCCATCTGTTCCATAGGGTCTCATAACAGCAGCAAGAGAGTTCCCTCCTGTATTTTACCTTAAGCGATTTTTGTATTTTAATTCCCAGCTATCTCTTTTATAAATTGCTCTTATGATTTCACTTGATAATTTAACACTTCCAAATTGGAGCCCCTCCAGCATTTTGCCTGAAAACATACAGAGGGGATTCTGAAGGGGAGGAGAGAAAGTGTTCCATAAAATTCAGATTAGCAAACACAATTAAAAGAATATATCATGCACTTACTAATGCAAAGCTTCAGGCAGACACCATTCCATGAACGCAATCAATTTTAATTTGAAGATAGAGGTAATTTAAAGACAGAGAGATTGACAGTGTTTCAGAATGTAAATGGTGGGGTGCACTTTAAGGGAGTCTGATATTAGATCTTTTTTCTAGTCTGGAAGAGTCCTTGAACTTTCAAAGTCAGGAGTGTAATTTTTGCTTACAGAATATTTCTGAAAATACAGAGGAAAATGGCAATACTTCAAACTCAGATATTAGTACACTTGCTTTCTATGTGATCATTTTTATAAATCATTCATTGCTTTTACAAAATTGTAAGTTTCTCAAGGAGACAATATATTTTGGATTCATCTCTCTGTGTGCACAGAAGCTACTGGAATATTCAATCCCTATTTGCTCAATGGCAATAATTCAATCAGTCATTTTTTCTTGCCCATTATATAAACCCTGCCTTTCTTCTTGGTAGCAACACATTGAAATTTAGAGAATGCTAGCACTTTTCAAGATTTTCAAGGTCACAACTTGGTAGTCTTCGGAAATAAAATCACCATATTCAGGTTATAATTTCAGGTTGTTTACCTCTTCAATAGAAACAGTAATTTCAGTGAATGCCACACAGTATGGGATACTAAAGAAGATGGTATAAAATAAAAATAATCTATGCATTTGAGTTTGTGATAGATGCTTAATTCGTTCAGATATTAGAAAACAGTTAAGCCTACTTGTCTGAGAAAATAAGTAATTTAAAATAGCTCTTAATTTAACCTTAACTTTGGCATTAGAAGTTTAAGAACCAGCCCACACATTAACCATTATAATGCAATTATTAAACTACAGTATCATGCATTGATTCAATGAATATATATTAACATTATGTGGAAATGAACAGAGTAATTCTTATACACACAGGATTTAAAAGCGCTTCATGAAATTATAACAAAATATTTAGGGGAAGTTGTATCGCAAAGGGAGTGAACAGCATTTGCAGTGCACTACATCGAGAAGATGGTGAGATGACCCTTGTGTTGGGATGACAACTGTGAGTTGAACGTGACCATCATGTAACAAAGAGAGTATCTGAGTAGGAGAGTGGTACGTGCAAAAACTGCATATAAGTGAAGCGGGAACAATCGTAACACAACACTATTGTGATGGTCCAGATGAGGGAGGGTGGCTGTGTGCAGGAGGTGGAGGTGGAGGGAACAGATTCTACACAGCGCCTATGAAAGACTAATTTGTCATATAGGCTTTCTGCTTTACTAGTACACTTGTGCAGTACATAAAGATCACACTTACCATGGAAAATTGGTGCAAGGAGTTCACATATCTTAACTTTTTATCCTCCTTTCCCCCTCCCTCCCCACCCTCTCTGTATCTTGCTCACTTCTCAGTGCACAAAATCTATTTCCATATAGTTCCCTTAGCAGTAAAAGTCAGCTCTTCTAGCAGGTGAGCAGGCAAAGCTTTGTAACAAAAGAAGCCAACAAACTTATTGAAGTTAACAGAGTTAACATGCACACACATAAGCAATAATAATGTAATAATCTGATTCAGTGGGCACATTTAATATTGAAGACCTTAACATAACTCTTAATAGCATTCTTATACACCTAAATTTGCAAATGAAGCATCATTTGTCCAATATAAAGTGCAACACAAGTGATTGGTTTTGCTACCTTTACATAGTCTAAAGATGAACTATTATAGGAGGTGGCATTGTATGGTATAGACACGGATCATTCATAATTCATCAGCAGAATTCATCAGAAAATTTAAAAGAATACCTTACTAAGTTAAACTAGAAAAATGATTTGAATCATTCTTAACTATATAATACCCATTACATGAAATTAAAGGACATTTTAACCATTTTTTCTGAAACTTAGAATTCTATAGAAATGGAAAGTACATTATAGCAAGTGATAAAATAATTAATACACAGAAGCATATGCATAGTACAATAGGGTTTTTATGCTACTGACTGTGCAAATTATACTACTAAAATTTCACAGAAAAATAGATTTCAAATACTATCTACTTACACATATATCTATTTATCTATATATTATTTATGATCACAATCTATGTGATTACCATGCCACACCATAATCCACGTAACTAACACACCTATTGTTATCTGCAGGATAGCAAAATTATTAAAATTCATCTTGTAGCATGCACTGAATGTATCTTAGAACAAAGACATGTTAAACAGTGAACACCTTGCCTACTTTATCAGTTTCTACGTGGTATGTAACTTAAATACAGCAGTAGAGGAAATCAATGATTTTAAAATCACTCACCACTCTAACTATTTCTACTTTGCAGGGATCAACACTTTTAACCCTTTACATTTTTGCTCTAGCATTTCTATTCTTTCTGAGAATAGTATGTCTATGCTGTTATTTTCCGATTTACCATGATTGGCTAATCTCAGCTGACTTCCTGATAACATAAAGATCTGGCTCTTTAGCAATTTTTAGCTTCTCCTCATTTTCTCTCTGTATTGTTGCCCAATCATAATACTTAAAATGAACTCAAATGATGGATTTTATATTGTTATGGCTCTGTAAATGTTGTTCTCCATTAAATCAAGTACTGTTTTATGCTATGTTTCACTGGAGAACATTTATCCCTACTAACTGTTTATGTTTCATCTGCTTATCTGTGAATGTTCCAACTGCTATTTTCTTACTATCTACTCAGCAGGTTTTTTTTCCAAAATACCTGCTGGGAATGCTTCATATTTGTCTTAGTTACTTTTCTCATTGCTGAGACAAGATACCTGAATCCAAAAGTTAAGGGAGGAAAGGTTTATTTTGTTCACTGCTTATAGAGGTTACATAACTGGTTAGCTCCAAGGTAGGATGGCAGAGAGGTAACAGTTCATGGTGTTGGAAGACAGAAAAAGCAACTAGAGAGTGACAAGACTTTCTGTCCCTTATACTGTATGCAAGCTACCCACACTGGGGCAAGTGTAGCACTCACACTCACCTCTGAAAAGCCTGACCTCATGACTGCATGAGGCTTTGGGGGAGCATACAGACATAAACTATAACAATATTTTTAACTACCTCAATGGCATTGTCAGTCCCACAGGCTTTGTTACCTATGTATCAGAAACTCTGGCCTAGCCAGATGCAGTGGCCAATGCCTGTAACCCACCAAGTAGGAAGATCACAAGTTCAAGACCATTCTGGGCAATTTAGCAATTCAGTGAGACTGTGTTAAAACTTTAAAAAGAGAAACTTTAAAAAGAGAAAGGGTGTAGCTCAGTGCAAAGCTCCCAGGGTTTAATTCCTAACACTAAAGGAAGAAGGAAAAGAAGAAAGAAAGAAAGAAAGAGAAAGAAAGAAAGAAAGAAAGAAAGAAAGAAAGAAAGAAGAAAGAGAAAGAAAGAAAGAAAGAAAGAAAGAGAAAGAAAGAAAGAAAGAAAGAAAGAAAGAAAGAAAGAAAAAGAAAGAAAGAAAGAAAGAAAGAAAGAAGAAAGAGAAAGAAAGAAAGAAAGAAGAAAGAGAAAGAAAAAGAGAAAGAAAGAAAGAAAGAAAGAAAGAAAGAAAGAAAGAAAGAAAGAAAGAAAGAGAGGGAGAGAGAGAGAAAGGGAAAAAGAAAAAATCAAAAGTAATGGTCTTATATGTGTTGTTTTTTTATCTATTTATTTTTATTTGACACATGATGTTTATACATTTTACAGGACAGAGTATGATAATCTGATACAACTATACAATATTTGATTATCAAATTAGAGTAATTAGCATTTTCATCTCCTAAAATATTTATCATTCTCTGTGTTAGGAACTTTTCATCACTTCTAGATGCTTTCATAAACACAATAACTTGTTTTAGCTTGCAGTTGCTGGCTGTGCTGGGGCACACTGTAACCGGTTTCCTCCTGTGTGTCTAACTGCATCTCGGTACCTGTTATCCCACCTCTCTCTCCTGCCTCCCCGCTCCCCTTCCAGCCTCTAGTGATCGTTGCTTTTCTCTCCTCTATGAGATCAACATTCTTAGCTTTCAAAAGTGAGTCATAAATGAGAACATTATTCTTTTACAAGGGTGGTGTCTTAGTTACTGATGTAGTCAGGGATTCCAAGTGAATAAATGTAATACAGGACACATAATTTAAAGGATTATTTTATAACATTCACCTAAAAAGTCAAATGCAAGAGTGTGGAAGATCTGTCCACACAGTAGAGACTCAAATAATTTAACTGAGAGCCTGGATCCCACAGCACTGTTCTGCACAATGTCAGCCCAAGTCCTAGAGCCCATAGCAGTGTCCTCCATGAGTCCAACTGGAGGTCTAGAACCCACAACAAGGTCTCATGCAAGTCGATTAAGGATATGCACTGGGAAACCCAAACATAAGTGAAAGTCTGTACCAGCAGGAAGAAGGATCTGTGCCAGCAGGTTGAGGGATCTGCACTGGAACCAGGAAGCACCACTCAAGGTAAGGGCCAGAGCTCCCTCAGAAAGAACCACAGCCATTCTTAGCTTCAGCAAGGACTAAAGCTCTTCTAATTATAACAGCTGAATTCATATCAGGAAGGCCAGCATGACAAGCTGCTCCAAGAGATTTAATACCACCACCTCTTCCCTTCCAGTTCTCATTTTATGCTGTTGGCAGCAATCCTCAGGTGGGCCATCCACACCTAGCACCATAATGATTCAGTTCTGCTCGGTGTTACAAGTTGACCATTAGTTAATTCACCACAGTTACTCTTCTCTTGTTGCTGAGACAAAATACCTGATCCACAAAGTTAAGGAGGAAAGGTTTTTTTGACTCACAGTTGGTAAAAGTTTCAGCCCATAATCATTTGGCTCCAAGCTAGGGTTGCATGGCAGACAGGAATCCCAGAGGAGAAAGTCTATGCTGGTCTGAAGGTAGCAAAGCTACAAGGACAGACCACAGCTTTTCTATCCCTTACATCTTAGCCAGATTACTTGGGGGAGGGGGGTAGCTCTCACACCCTTAATCCTAGTGCCCTTGACTTCAGCATTGCACCGTGAACCGATCCCAGTGTCACCCACTCTAGATCCAGCCATCTCTGAAAACACCCCACTTACAATCACAAGAGGCTTTGGGAGGGCATCTAAGCACAGGCCATAACAAATGGGTTCCAGTTTACCCACTAAGCATAGCTTTCTTTGGACCCTTTCTGCCCTTTTCATTCTGGATTCTGTGCCGCCCAATACTGTCGCCCTGAGGTTGCCTTCACTGTTTTCATGGCCTGGGTACCTGATTCCTAGGTTCCTAGGGTTCAGTCTGTTCTGTATGCCTAGTGTAGGGCATACTGAAGTATTTATATATTTTTAAATTTCTTTTGCCCTTGATGATGAATTTAGGTACAAAACTTTAGATTTAAAAATATTCTTATTGTAGAGTATCTTACTGTTTTTGGTGAAGTTAAGGATTGTCTTTTTTTTTTTTTCTTTCCTTTTTTCTTTTCTTTTTTTTAAGCTTTTGAAACAAGTCTTCCTCTTACATGGATTTTTTTATCCCTAATGTTTAAAAGTTTCACAGTAATATGACTTAAAATTGGTGATTTTTCTTTTATTCCTAGTATAGAGAACTTCTTATACATAGACCTATATCTTCTATCCTGGAAATGTTATTTCTTTGGTATATTTCTGCTTCAGTTTCTTAAAAGAAATATCTGAGACTTTCATACTAAATTGACATTCTAATTTTCCACGTTTTTGTTTTTTCCTACTCTCAATTTTTTTTTCAAAATTGTTTGTTCGACTAAATCTTGCAGCATTTCTTTCATATTTTATTTGTTTTTATTTTTTCATTCTGTATTTACTGGTTATACAGATTAATGGATTCATTTTGCAAGATTTATACATGCACATAACAAATGTAGAACATTTTTAGCTCTTAGAGAAACGTAAGTCAAAACTACCTTGAGAGTCCATCTCACCCCAGTCCCGACAAGCTAATGCTGGTGCAGTTCTTTTTCAGAGATTGCTGTCAGCAGGTCTGTCCTGGAGTCTGGTCAGTTCCTGCAGAGAATTCTCCAGATTCTGCCCTGGTGAATGCACATCTGTGTGGCAGTTTGCACTCCTCAGCAGTGGCAGGAGACTTCCTTTCCCACTATTTAGTGTGCTGCATTTCCCATAAACTTTTTTATCTCATTTCTTTAACTTATCATTAACTGGATGTGTATCTGACAGCAACACTAAGTCATTGCCAGGCCATTTCCTCCAGAGAGGAACCTAGAGATGAGTTTCCTGATTGCTGAAAGTGAGGAATGTTTATGAGCGCCACAGCTAGATTATGTCGGACAAGCTGCAGGAGGCTGCCGTACAGTGGCAACCAATCTAAATCTGCAAATTTAAATGAGGAAGTTTAGTTCCTTAATTATGCTTCATGCCTGTCATGGATTGAGTTCCCTTTCTGTGTGTGACTTACAATGATGGGATGTTCATCATCTTAAATTTTGCTGGTCACAATTCCGGAGAGAAGAGAGATGACTGAAAGGTTCCCTCAGGCTGGAAGTGACATGAGTTCTTTCATGGTCCTACTAATTAGTCAAAATGAATCTCAAGGTTCAAGTGAATCCACAAGAGTTTCACTTGAACCCAGGTTAAGTAAAGAATGGAAATTATTTGTACAAACCCTATTAA
The DNA here is from genome assembly GCA_004363535.1 of Dasyprocta punctata. Lineage (NCBI taxonomy): Eukaryota > Metazoa > Chordata > Mammalia > Rodentia > Dasyproctidae > Dasyprocta > Dasyprocta punctata. The sequence goes on along the minus strand of RJWM01007773.1, from coordinate 58,809 downwards.
TTACATGGTATTTAACGACTTCTTCTCATCCCACCCGCTGAATTCCGTAAGTCTCAGACCTCCCACCTATTCATGATCCCAACTAGGCATTCTTGAACCTCAGCAGCCCTGTGAGTGCAGAGACCCTAAATTTTGCCTGTGAATGTGTCCCTAACTGCTGATGCCATTCTTCAGATGCACTGTTTCCTTAGTGGACTTGCGTCATCTGATTTAATGTCACTTTAGCAATAATTAGAACAGAGGTAAATTTTGTGATACAACTGCCATGGATACATTTACACACGTGAATTTTGACCTATGTTTTAAAAAGACAGCAATGGTTCATGTCTTTGTGTGTAAATAAGAAACATTAGAATCATCTGGAAGTCTTCCTCTTTTTGTCGTTTCCTAAATCTAAGTGAATGACCTTCCTCTACTACAAGTCAGTGTCTCGTTCAGCAGCAAAACACATGTGAGATGGTAGCGCCATGCAGTGCAGGTGTAGTGTCACACACAGCATGTGATTCACATGCTTGTGGTGTTGGTGCAAACAAACCTATTGCTCCACAAGGCCCATAAAAGTACAGAGCACGCAACCCTCCACAGTGATAAGAAGCAACTGTGTCACTGATCAATGCACACACTCTGCTACAGTTCCTATCACTGTTTTACAGTGCATTCTTACTACTTACAAAACATTACTGATAAACAGTATGCTGTGTTACATGAGCAGCATCTTAACCCATCTCCTGTTTCCTGTTTCTTTTGACTGCATACTTTTTCCTTGTGTCTGATGAAATGTCATGGTGTTTTGTTCATTATGACCTTAGAACCAATAATAGGTAGACATATATGCATATATAGGTATATGTAATATGTATATGTACACCTACATACACACACAATATAGGTCAAGTGTGTAGTACACACCCTGATACCATCTAGATCTGTGTAATATCCTCTGTCATGTTTGTGTAATAACAAAACACTCCAGCAAGATACTTCCCATAACACATCCTCACTGTGATGTGAGCGTGACTATTTCACGTCTATCTTAGCTTCATCTTTTCTCTTCTCCATTTTTCTGAGTGAAGACGTGTCTCTTAGAAGTTGTGTTATCTTAAGAATTTCCTCACACATTCATATACTTTCTCCCACACATTATATCCTGCCAGTGTTAGGACTCCCATTGCTTAAAATTTGTTACTGACTACCTATGGCATAAATCTAGATTTCTAAACATGCTTGCAGAAAACTGAGTTTGACTTAGCCCCAATATAATTCTCCAATCAGTCAGAGTTTTCTCCAACTCTCTAATTTACCTCACTGTTTTTAACCTGTCCCTCTTCCTTATGCACCCTTCAATCCTAATTTTATTTTCTCAAAAGTCTGTCCATATTTGAGACAGCACAAATAGGCATCTTCCATGGCCGGCTTACCTGATAGCCATATGGAAGTCATTTTTCCATCTCAATATTTCAACAAAAAAATTACATTTTCATGGAGAAGTATTTGCAAAGCAAACACTTTTCATTTGTTATTTTATGCAATATAGAGGGAAAGTATTAGTTATCATGTCCCACAAAATGCATAGCAAAGTGTAAGAAAATAAACTTGATTTAATTCACTTACATTTTACTGAACCTACTGTGATTCACATAGGGGTTCTTATTAATGTCCTCAAATTCTCAAAATTAAACCAATTAATCCAAACTTTTGGTAATATTTTCTTCTGTTGTAAAGTAAAACATGGTTGGTGGTTGCTCAAGGTAATTAGATATGCCAAAAGATTCAGTTGTTCTGATTCTGTATAGCCAACCTAGACAGATGGTCAGCTGGCAGGCACCCAGAAATGCTCCTTCTCCCTATTAAGTGCTATCAAAACAACTAAACTTACAGATGATTACAAAATTATCATATTTGTATTTTGCCAACTTGCCAATAGTTGTGACTACTTGCAAGTTTTGTTGCTTAAGGAAAATTATTTGGTTCAATGATAGTATTTTAGAACTAAAAACCTGAGAATTCACTAGCTATAATTTTTTAAAGTTGATTATTAACTTTAGTTTAGAACATTTACTCTGTAATTTTAAGTACAACATTTCATTAGGGAGGGGGCATTATATTTTTAGTTATTTCAATTTAGTGCTGATTTTAAAAATACTAAATTTAAAGCTGCAATAAAGGACACATATATCATACCAAAGTTAAAATAATTCAGTCAGTCAGCAAATAACTGCCCAAATCCCAGAGGCAGGTAATACAAGAATCCAAAATGAATTCTATTCTCAGAGGTGACAGAACACTGATTCTCCAGCTTGCTTGCAGGAGGCCCTGGGGTTAGAGAAACTTGGATGGAATTTCCTGTTTTACTGCATGAAATTTCCATGATGAAAATGGAGGATGGGAAGAAGAGAGGGGGAGGGGAGGGGGAAAAGGAGAGGGAGAGAGAGAGAAAGAATTGCAAGGTTTCAAATTCCAAATGTAAACATTGAAATGAATGAGACTTCATTAACAGTAGATATGTGTTTCATTTTGGGTTTTATTTTCACTCGCTCCTATGCTCTTTACTTTTGAAGGCAGGCTCTTTTTATATCATTAGGTATGAAAGTTTCTTTAGACTCTACCTATGTGTTCCTACTTCAGTAACATGGCAGCAGGTGCACAGATTCACAATTTATACAAAGTATGCCTGCATGTAAGTATTAAATTTCTGCTTTAGAAATTTAGTAGCTCAAAAGTCGATTTAATGTTTTCAAGTTTAGCTTTGCACAGTGGCAGTACTGTGGTCAGTGGGGTTTATCCAAGGCGCGATTATTCCTAATACTTTCAAATTTACTTCAAAATGCTATAAATGTTGTAATTACACAATGACAATCTGTGTGAGTTTAAAAATATTGACTTTAAATGATGAAGCATAATATCATAGAAATCTTATTTTCCAAAACCTACACCATTTTTTATTAGAAACATAACAAAATGTGAGGGGCAAAACCACAAAGAAAAAGAGAATGTTCAGTTTGCCCATATTTGATTGAAAACCCCAGGGTAAAAAAAACGAGTCATAATGCTGTGGTTTTTATAAATCAAAAATATAAATTATGATCACTGGTAGGTCAGTGTAAATCAAGATTCCTATTTGATATACTTTTATGAAAGGCATTAGAGGGTTTGTAACTGTCAATATTTAGTATCTACAACTTTTAAAGTTTGGCTTTACCTTTCTCCACTGTTGAATCCATCCACAGTTAGAAACAAATCTGAGATTTTCTTGCTGGATGGAGAGTTAATGAGTAGTAAAATTGTTTACCACCTCGTGAGAGACTCCATCTAGCAAATACTTGTGAGACCCGGGTATGCATTCCAGAAGTTTTCTCAAATTTTATCTGATTGGCTCTAGTGCTTGCATTTCTCTCACAATAATATGCGAGCATACTGATTTTTAAAAAGCATGTAGCATTCTGTGTTTTAGGTCGTTTTAAATGCTTTGAGGACTAAATGGAAACCGAGAGGGAAGAATTTTAAAAATCAAGCCACTTGCTGGAACATTTAGAAAGGGCAGGGGGAACAGCAGAGAAGAGGTCCCCAGGGCCCGACAACTTGAGCCGGCAGGCGCAGACCTCCCTGCAGTGGGACCAGCACGGTAGCTGCGCTTGTGGCTGAGCTGGTCCACAGAGCTGCGTTGGCCACCTCCAAGTCATCGTCTGCTAGCACTGGACATCCAGACTGCTGAAGCAAATAGTTCCACTGTGTGAGGATCTGCTTGTTTGGCCAAATGCAGTCTCAGCCAGCTCTGCGTGGGAATATTAATTATGGAGATGAGCGGGAACAGGATGACGCATGAGGAAAACCCCTGTGGAAGCGGCGTCTGGTTTCCCACAGGGCCCACAGTGCACACAGACGTTCTCCCGCTCGCCAGGCACAGCGGGGCTGTGGTCCTGCTGCTCTGTGTTAATTAGAGAAGAAATAAGTGGCCGACTGGAGTCCGTGGGCATATGTTGGTCAACTGTCTCTGTCTAATTAGGTTGTAAGCCCACTGTGCAGGGACCTCGTTGAAGTCTATGTTCTGGAAAGCACTGAGTGTCCTGTACAGCCCTGGTGAGCCAGAGACTGGGCACATGGCTGAGACAGAGCATGAAAGGGGAAACTTTGAGCAATTTGCATGCGTGTGTGTGTGTGTGTGTGTGTGTGTGCAGGATCTTGCAAAATGCTGACTAAATATCCAAGTGAAGGATGGATTTTACATTGATAAGATAATGCCCTGTGTGTTATTCAATGTCACATAATACATGCATAATTTATAGTAAATGGCATATAACTGAATAAATAATTCTTTATAAATGTGTATGTATAACTTCTAAATTAGATGCAGGATTTGCAAATATAATAAGCATTGAATGGAGTAGATATCAGTTTAATTTGAATCCCACAGCACTTGTACACACTCTGTCTAGTGTGCCTGAATGTGCGAATGTGCTGTAGAAATAAACCGAGACCAACCAAGTGAGAAAAGCAAGGCTGTCTGTGGCTTACTTGCTACAGCAAAGGAATCCACTGCCTCTGCTACCCAAAGGCTGAGGCAAAGGAGCAGGAAGGCTTTGGCTGGAAGAAATCAAAGTCTTCAGTTATGTCCTGATTAGTAGCTGTTGGCAAAAGAAAGTTTCAGGCAGGTCAACCAGAACCAAAACGTCTTACATAATTGATTAAGAGTATATATTTGGCTTTCTATGTTTGCTTCCAATTTGTTTTTGGGCAAAAAAAAAAAAAGAAAAGAAAGAAAGAAAGAAAGAAAGAAAGAAAGAAAGAAAGAAAGAAAGAAAGAAAGAAAGAAAGAAAGAGAAAGAAAGAAAGAGAGAGAAAAAGAAAGAAAAAAACAGGGAAGCTGTCAGTTATTCATCAAGTGCAGGACATTTTGAGTTGATTGCTAAGAAAATTATTAATTTAGCTTCCTGGGTTGTCACTAGAGATGGCAGTCAATCTTCCTCCAAGACTGGTTTGGAGCAGACTGTCTTCCAAGGTTGCTCATCATGGATGAGTGCTTGGTATTGTTGGCAGGTTGCTGCAAGTTGTGGGTCAAAGTTCCCATTTTACAGTATGGTTTGTCTATTGTCTGCTTACAGTTTTAGTTGCTTAGTGTAATAAGTGTAGATTATTTATGTGCGTGAATGTGCATTTGTGTTTATGTCTACAATAATGTGATATAAGTGTGCTTTGAATTGCACACATGGTTGTGCATTCAGGTATCCACTTGATGTTTCTGTAGAGTAGGTGTCCCCCGTCTTGTGAGTGTAGATGTGTGTGGTTCAGCAAGTCTCCTGCCCCCTGATGCCTGATAACTCCACCATGCATGTTGCTTTTATCCTCAGAACAGTGGGGTGAAGCTCCAGAAGTAAAAGGCAACAAAAATTAAAATGTTCACATCTGTATGTGTGTATGTGAAATGTTGGTGTTGAAGAACTATTTCTTTTAAGTCTAGCATCAACTATACACTTCTTTGAATTCCTGTACCACTAAATCACACACTGTCTTTCATCACCATGTGTGTATACATGAATGCATTTGTCCACAATATGTCTTTTTCCTCAAGTGGCCACAAGATTTCCAAGTAAAGGCCAAATAATATTTAACTTCATTTTTTTAGTGTTTTCCTTTAGTATTAGCTTAAGTAAATACCTGGTGATCAATCAAATCCATATTTATTTTCTGCATGTACTAAAATCTCTACATTAAGAAAATTTTGGGAATTGCATGAACCACTGAATTTCTTCATATCTTAATGTATTATTAAGTATTAACATCTATATCAGTGACAAAGAATAAAATCGTGACTGGCAACAAGCGGTTCGTGTAAAGTATTTGTTCTCTTTCATTTATCTTGAATGCATATAACTACTGCCTCAATACACTGACTTCATGACAAATGTACTATCCAAATTATTTGTTTTTTATGTATTTCCCCAGATATAAAGGAAACTTATAAATAGATATTTTAGAATATAATAGGAAATGCAGTGATCTTAAACCCAAATTCACAGTCTCTTTTGTGGATCCCTTATGGCACTGAATGGAAACCCTCTACAGTTAGAAGGCAGATTATTTATGCACGCAGGAAAGCCCTGACATGGGTGGTCAGTGGCCTGACCGCCTCTCTCTTCTGTGTCTATGGAACACAAGTAGAGATTTTATGGAATGCTTTCACTCTCTCTTTGAATGAGTGAACCTTATCTATCAGGTTACCTGATGATGTTTTTTTCTACCAATCAAATGCATTCTATTGCTCCAGAATTGCTCTCTGCCTCTGCTCTCTACGCTCACAGTGAGAACCACTGGCGCCCAGCCTGAAGGCTCAGCCTCACAGGAACAATTCCAAAATAAGTGATCAAATCGCCCCTAAGTACTCCTCAGGTACTCCAGAGCAAGCCCCAACATTATGGAAAATACCCTCCAGCTTTATTTCTGAATCACCATCTTGGCTTCATTGGGCTCCTTATTCTCTTATCTTTTTTCTACTAGACAAGCTCTGCATGTGGAAAATGGATTTTAGGCCACTCTGTTTATTTATTTTTTAAGCTGAGACCCATTTTGGTGCTTTGATGAATACAACAGTCAGTTTCTATAGTTGGAGGCAGAGGCACCCTTGCTGATCCCCTGTGAGTTTTTGGAGAAGAGTCTGTCTGCATGTAGGCCACAGGCACACAGGTGACCAAGGACAGCCACCTGCACCAAATGCATTTGAGTGGGAGTTGCGGGGTCAGCGTCCTGGTAACCCTAACACAAGAGATGACACACGTGCACACTTTGCCTCCAGAGTTTTCGTGCCTGTTTCTGCAGCTAGTAATCCTGGTACCAATTTTTGGTGTAATATCTCCTTGGATGACACACTTGCTTAGCGCATGTGCCTTTTTAACATCACCACAATGAGCAAGGGTTGATCCACTGCCCACCTCTCTTTCCCCGTGGCATACACCCCAAAGGGTCTTCTTTCAGAAACCTTTCCTCACACCGTATTTTTATATATGTAATTCCTCTTGACCTGTGATTTTTAAAAAAGCATTTTGATAACGACATCAAAGAGTCACACCATACATGAAAACACCTAAATAAAACAAATTAATTTTTCTCCTTCTAGCACCTTATCAATCATTATTTTGGGAACTTACATGCACTCTCAACAATTAAATGGAAGTTTCTAGATATTGATAATTAAAATGATTTATTATTGCAAATTTAATCTAGATATAATACATAACAAGTACTTCGACAAGCACTTTATATTTATTATGTAATTTGTATTTTATTTTATTTCATTTCATTTCATTTCATTTGGAAATGGAGTCTTGCCAAGTTACTAAATTGCCTGGGTTACATTTAAATTTTCTATCCTTCTGCCTCTGCCTTCCAGAGTGCTGGGATTACTGGTGTGTGCTGCCATGTCTGGCTTCATTACACCTATTTTAAGTACAGAAAATTGGCCTTAGAGAAAGTACTCTGACCAATGCCACCTAGCTAATAAATGACAAAAACAAGATATTTTTCTTTCCTTTTTTGCTTATTGTTTTGTCACATATTATACATTTAGTTATTTATATTGATATTGGCTTTCCTCATCAGTAGAATATAAATCTTTAAGAGCAGAAATTTAATGTTTTATTCACTGTTGTAACTAGAATGATTAATGCATTTCCTCTAGTAAATTCTCTATTCTCTGTCTCTGTCTCTGTCTCTCTGTCTCTCTCTCTCTCCTATGTATGAGGTGTGGTTGCAAAATACAACATTTCGATTTTTTAAAATGTATTACAGTAAAAAAGCACATTGGTATAAGCAACTTTTAAAATCCTCCCCCTTATTTTGAACAGACTTATCCCATTGTTCTTGCCACTTTCTTAAGCAGCTCAGCAAGTCCTCTTTCATGAGTGGTTTTAGTAGGGCTGTCATGGCTGTGTTGATATCCTGAATTGATTAAAAATATTTACTTTTCTGACTGTGGGAAAGAGCCAGAAGTCAGATCCAGTGAATAACGTGGTTGAAGACACGGTGTAATGTGTTTATGAGCCTGCCTTTCCTTTGAATGACACTTGAAAAAAGCATTCGGTGTATTTTTTTGCAACACTAAGTAAAGACACTCAGGAAAGAGGGCTTCTAGAACTGCTTCAGAAAATGGCAAAATGGATGGGATAAGTGTGTTTGAAGCAAGTGGGAGTATTCTGAGGGGGATTCATGTTAATGTGATTTTTACTGTAATACATTTTTCAATTTAAACATTCATTGCATATTTTAACCTTATATATTATTAAAATATTATACAAATATATACATAAAACATATACATAAAAATATGCATACACACATATATAGTATATATTTGTATTTGTCTGTCATTCAATCAATGATTAATGAAGGGATACAATATGTGATTTGCAAAATAAATGTCCTTTTTGTATAAAGGAAATGACTCAATTCATAATTTTATCATTATTTGTTTATCTCAAATTTCAGATGTTACTTATTTTGTAATTCTTAAAAATTAGTTTAAAAATTAGAAAATTTAGGTAAAAATATGACACTGTGAAGTATCTAAATCATTTCCTCTTTGTTGATAGTAACAGGTGTTTAGATGTGCTAGATCTCCAAAATATAAGTGAAATCTTGAAATCAGCAAGCATCTAAATACTAATATAAAACTGGTAGCTTATTTTGTTTGCTGGTACTAATATCCAGATCCCTGGAGCACATCTGAGACAAGACACTTTTTAAAAATAAACTTTTGGATACATTCATTCGGCTTAAAGGATTGAATAAGAGATATTCAACTTTGAAGCTAAATAATGAGACGTGATTTTCTTTTAAAAAACCAGCAACCTCAAACCTCTTTCCATGAACCTTCTGAAATTTTTGAAGTTTCTACTGAAAGATTTAGAGTTTTTAAAAATTGTTTTTAAATACTATGATTTTAATCAAAAATAAGCATTTATGTCTGTGAAATTGTTGTGGTATATATTTAATGACAGTGTGCACTTTGTGTAAGAGAGCTTTTATGTCAAAAAATGAATTAAAACTCACACTATCATAAGTCTTAAATTCCACATTTGTATTTAACAAAGAATAATTTTCCAGTGGTTTGCTAAGCAAAAAATAAAACAGTGCTATAAGCCATCAAAACAAAAAAACAATAATAGTTCCACTGGGAAACAAAAATGACTTTGTTTTCTAATTATGAAAGTGATATCCATATAATATCAAATACTATTGGACCGCTAGTCAGATGTACATTATAGTGGGACTGCAAGAGTCCCCTTTTCTTCTGTCAAAACCTTGATTGAGCTGCACATGAAATAGAACAGCACAGTTACAAATGATAAAATTGTCTATTTATTGCATTTCCATTCTTTCAGAAGTATTTTATTTGTTAATGTTTAGTATCTTTAAAAAGACTAAGAAATTTAACAAGCTCAATAATAAACTGAATGCTATGAAGCAGTCCCCTGATTTTCACAGTGTACCAGCAAAGCCCAGGTGATACTTTGGGTGGAATTCCTTTTCCTTCCCTTTATTTATTTATTTTTCATGATGATACCCTAAGATTGAGGACCTGTGATTGCTTTTCCCCAAGAACTTTTTCTCCTGAGTAACTTCCCCAAAATGTAACACATTAAAAGTGGTGAGCTATGGTTACAAGGTAAAGGTAGGAAGGGTAGGTTTTCAAAAATGTCTTACTAAATCACTTTACATTTTCTAGTGGCCCAAGATTGAGATTTCCAATTATTATGCCAAATTTCATTATTATTTACTCTTGGATAACCTTTAAAAAAAAGGTGCTCAGAATCTAACTTATTTACTGGGTAAATATGAAATGATTTATACATGCCAGACAATGCTGTAGGTGTTCAATATAAGAATAATAATAATAAAGTAGACAAAGCTTTCAGGCAGGATAGAGCAACTATGTGCTTAAGGTCCTGGAAAGGGAGAAAGTACTTAATACAAAGTAAATAAAAGAATGGTACAGATTTGTACTGGTAGAGCTGATAATACAAAATATCATGCAAGACTATTAAATTTAATTTGATTAATAATTTCCCTTACCACTCGTTGCTCTTTCTCTTTACTTTCATGCATATTTTTTCTTAAGATATTCACTCATAAAGAGCATATTTGATATGCTTTATACATTAAAGATAGTTTTTGTCTACAGATAAATTATATCATCTATGAATACCCTCAGAAACTTAAGAAAATTCATTACCAGTAAACTGAGTCTAAATATCACAACTTTTTTACATTTAATTTAAGAAAAGTTGGTCAAGTCATCTAAATATGAATAAAATACTAAATGACTTACAAAGACTGTCTAGAGGAAAATAAAGGGCCCCATTTACCCATAGATGCTGATGAATCAATTTATCCCATGGCAATGATATTACTGTAATATGTCACCTCTATGAATCTTCCTGGACGAATTGGCACATACAAAAAACAGCATCATCTCTCCATATTGATTACACTATTCTATATTAAAACAGCATCTCTCATCAATTGTTTAATCCAGTGAAAAATAATGGGACACCTTCTGAACTGTTGGCTCTGATAAAATAAAAAATTCAAAGAGAAACTTAGTCTTCATCAAAGGCTGCTTTTCTGTCTTATTTTCAGTGACTGGTGAATGACAGAATCATCAGGCTACTTGCTGGCAGAGACAACCATCACCAGCCATGCCCACCAGAGCCAGTCAGCAGATGGGAGCACTGAGGGTTTCAAGGGGCCAGTCAGCAGATGGGAGCTTTTCCTATCAATCTTTCATTTGCAATATTTTTAGTCACAGTTATTTAACTTCATAACTTGAAATGATTGTTGTAAGAGGTAGGGAAACTATTTCTTACATCATTTGTGTATTCGTAGATGTTTGATGAAGGTTTGCTGTTCCCAAGGTAGTATTTAAACATTAGGGACAAAGAGAAAAAGCCAGCTCAGACCCCTCTTGCATGCCAGCTGCCATCAGGACTCTCCAGTGGGTAGGCAGTGTGGGGAGGGAGAAGCAGCCAGCCACACCTTGGAGAAGCCACGAGTGTCTAGAAAAGCCCGCCCCACACTCCACTGCCTTCTGGGGAACATGGATTAGGAGAAACCCAGGTGCCTGATCCATCCTCCTACACTGTGGATGGGTAGCCAACTTGAGAAGTTCCTGGGACCCCACAACCTGCTTATCTGGAGGAACCCAGGAAAATGTCAAGACAAAGGAGCAAAAGACAATCTCTGGCCTCCAGTCCAAACAGGAAAAGTCCAGGAGATATGGACATGGAAGAAAATGGAAGTTGCACACCTGAAATTTCTGGGATGATGGCAACTAGAATAAAGAAATTACCTCATGGCACTGTAAAAGAAATCAGATCAGAAATAATACCTCAGGCAAAAGAAGAAACGACAAGCATAATAAAAGAGTTGCTGAGCATATCTAAAGAAGACATAGACTTTAAAAATGAGGGAGTATAGAAGAATGAGGAAAACTTTGAATAAACAATATAGAGAAGAAATGGAATGTGTGTAACAGACTCAAAGAGGTATCCAGGAACTTAAAAACTCCATTGAAAGTTGCAAAAATTGCTTGACTGAAACTGAAGATAGACTTTCAGACCTTGAAGACAGGATGGCAGCTAGTGATCAGGAAAGGAAAGATCTCTTAAAAATAACAAGGAACCAGGAAACAACAACTCAATGGCTACAGAACAATGCAAAGAAAAATAATTTAAGGTTGATAGGTGTCAGCAAAAAAGCAGGAGTCAACACAAATGACATAAAGAGACTATTTACAGAAGTAATAGCAGAGAACTTTCCAAGCATGGGAAAAGGACCTGACTGCAGATACGCAAGGCATCTAGAACTCCAACCAGCCATAACCAAAATAAATCTACACCCAGACACATAATAATAAAGATCCCAGGTATTCAGCACAAAAACAGAATGTTAAAGGCTGTTAGAGAAAAAAAACAGATCATCTATAAAAGAAAACCCATCAAAATCATGACAAGCATCTCAACACAAACCATCAAGTCAAGAAGAGTATTTCAAGCCCTGAAAGAAAACAGCTTCCAACCCAGATTGATGTACCCTGCAAAACTATCTTTCAAAATTAATGGAGAAATAAGATACTTCCATGACAAAGAATGAATGAAGGAATTCATGACCACCAAACCAACCCTACAAAGAGAACTGAAGGATATTCTAGAGAGAGATAAAAAAGACCCTGGTCCCAGAAACAGCAGCAGAGTGGGATTGCTGAGTGGGGCAGGCAGTTGAACAGAGAGTAAAAGTAGGGAGCCAGTGGCAGGAAAAAAGCATGGAAGAGATGAACCAATGCATATTGGTCCTAACCAGTAAATGTAGATGGCCTCAATTCACCAATAAAAAGAAACACAGGCAGAGTAGATCAAGAAACAAGATGCACCAACATGCAGTATACATGTATAATTAACTCAAAAAGAAATTCATAGATTGAAAAGTCAAAGGAGCAAAAACAATGCTCCACATGACAGGGAATCACAAAAAGGCAGGGATAACTTGCCCATCAACTACAGAACAAATAAGAAAAATAAAGCATTTTTATACAGTGGAAAGCTACTCAGCTATAAAGAAGGATACTCATGAGGCTCTTGTGCAACTTGTGATCATGCTCTTGGGTGAAATGGCTCAGACTCACATAGGTGAACATCATGTTATCTCCCTAGTATAAAAAACTGAAGGTGTTAGTGGGATCCAAAATGTACAATAGATATTGTAGAAGTGAAAGGGGAAGAAACGTCAAAAAAGGGAAAGTGGTAGACCTTGTTAATTACCCATTATTTTGTTTTAAAGTCCTGTATCATTTTCATTGTTTTGTTTTGATTGGTTTTATTCTGTTTTGTTTGGTTTGATTTTATTGTATGTGATGCAATGAGCAATTATTTCAAAGATAACAAGGTACATTATGGTAGCCATTGTTGATTTCTTATTGCCTTGTTTTGAAGTCCTGTATCACTTTTACCTTCACTGTTTTGATTGGTTTTATTCTGCTATTTTATTTAATTTTATTAGGTCCGATGGTATGGGCAGCTATTTTGAAGATAACAAGAAGCATAATGGTAGCCATTGTTGATTTCCTATTATCTGGTTTTGAAGTCCTGTATCACTTTCACTGTTTTGTTTTGATTGGCTCTATTCTGTTTTATTTTGTTTGGTTTTATTCTCCGAAAAAGTAAAAAATTTAACAAAACAAAACAAACAAAAAACATTAGGGACAGGGCAGTACATACTGGCACCTTCTCTACTTTGTCAGAACTAATATCCTAGAGAGGCATGTGTGGAATTAACAAGCAAAATCTTGATGAAACATATTTTCCTTCAAAGATGGAAAGAATTTAGGTACAAAGTCTTATCACCTGTTTTTTTTTTCTTTTTGCTGTTTGGTTTCTAGAGAGAAGCATGAGAATTTTTGAATCTTTGTTCTGGAAAATACTGACATCACTTTGTCAGCTAGTGTCAGCCATGTTGAATAAACGATGGTAAAATGCATTTCTTGTAATAGACTAAACCTAAAGCCAATCATCATCCCAGACCATAGTGATCCATGGAAATAATACAACCCTGTAACTGGAGATTGTCTAAGGCAGTCTTTCTTGGAAGCAACAGCAAATGATTCTTCTTTGAGGGTAAAGGACAGAATAAGACATTCCAGACTTGAAGTTACCTACCTTAGGTCATCCCTGGTAACTGACTGACATTATTACTGCAGCTTCTGCTAACACTCCTGGACCTGTTCTCCAGGTAAACTGAGGACTTATAGGTTTGCCCAGGACTCTCAGTCTGGCACCATTCCCAGGCTTTCTCTCTCTGTCTTCCTCTCTCTCTGTCTCTCTCTCTCTCTCTCTCTGTCTCTCTCACACATACACCCCTTGCAAGTTCATTTCTAGTTCACAGGATTCTGCAGCAGAAACAAATTATCTAATTAATATCCAAATTGCCTAATTAATACTCAAATCACCCAATTAATATTAACTCTGAAACAGTTTCATTTTGTTGCTGTCAACATCTTTCTTCATGAGACTTCATACTCTCTACTCCCTGTTGCCATTTTTTTCTATGCAAATTTTATTCACAAGCAACTCACGTTTCATCCATATAAGTTAATAAATCTCTTTTATCCAATTCATTTAAATGGCACTAAAGAGACAGCAAGTCTTTATTGTTTGGTTGCAGTGCATTTGTCTCTTTTTGGACTTCTGAAGCCACTGCAAATGTCCACCGAAGGAGAGGAAGAAGGAGGTGGGTCCCTCAGAGAATTTGTCCCTCTGGTCACATTTACATATGCAAAGGAGAAAGGTTTTCTAAGAAGTGCCAACTTTAAATGCATCCAAGACAATGCCTGAAATCAAGAAATTAACCTGTAGGACTTTCCTTCTTAGAGAGAGATACTGAAGCAGAAAAGATAGCAGCCACCACAGTTATCTTCCTGCAACAGAAACAATAGCTTTCCATGTTCCTGCATCGCCCGTAAGAATGCAGGCCACCTTCTCTTGCAGTGGTAGCTGCCTGTCCTCCTCGCTTGTCCAGCGCACAGAGAGGAGGAGAGAAAGTCATCACAGCAAATGCTTTAGGCACAAAGGAAACGTTAGAAAGTCTTATCCTGAAGCAAGAGTCTCTGTCTTGGTTAGGACACAACCATGGAGGCTGGGGAGAGCGGTACATATTGGAGAGCAGAGCTGGTTTTAGCACGGCCCAGTCTGTGCTGTGTGGCATTGCGGGTACCAGGGAGCACGGTCCTGCTGTGGGCTGCTGCCGCAGAGTTATCAGGGGTGAACTTTATTAGCTTTGAGGACTCCATCACCAGAGCTAAAGGAGCAGGAGAGATTGGCTGAGGGCACAGGTGGCATATTCAGGGTCCCAGGGCTCTGTTCTGTCCTGACCGTCACACTCGCAGTACCACGCTGCGTGGCTTCAGTGCTCTGACCCCTCCTTTCCATGTTATGTTGAGATGAAGGCAATTCCTGTTTCCCGAGGTGTTTTGAGATGCAAGTGAAGTAAATCACATGACTACATGTTGTGTTCATTAAAGCGTTATGTAAAAGTGAAGTAAGATAATTACCGTTCCACTATAGTCACCAAATTATGTTTTGTTGGTAATTCACAAATTGTCTTTTGTTGTTAATGCCCAGATATTAACATTTTGGTGACTACAGTAGAGCAATAATTACCTTATTGTTAGTCATATTCAGAAAAATTAGTTTCATAACTTGTGTGGGTGTTTGTGTATATGTGTGTATATACATATATATATATATATATATATATATCAGGAAACTCAAAGCTACTTTCAGTTTGATTGCTAAGAAACATGTGATTCACAAATATTTTTATTTTTTTTATTTTTTCCACATGAGCAAAAGATGCCTAACATTTCCCGTGATTCAGATGTCCATTACCAGTTTGAGGAAAAAGATTCTTATCCTCCACAGTCCAATTCACATCACTTTCTCAGCGAAGTTACCACTGAATTCCTTCTTGGTACTGGGACATCTTCTAGGTAGCCCTTTCTATCCTTACTAACCATTAACTATTACTTTATACTTATTTGCTAATATGAATTTTCCTACTGCATCTTTTTAACATTAAAATGTTCTGTGACCCTGTGCCTAGCCTGAAGTCTAACAAATAGAAGACCTTCACATAGTTAATAGATACATGAATGGGCCTCACATTTATATATTTTTTTATTTGTATAATTGTGGAAAAACCAAGGTAAGCAAGAGAAGACCCTGGGAAGAGATGATCATGGCTGCCAGATATACAGCCTTCCACAAAAATTCCTGTGATGCAGAACAAATAGCCCTTCCAGTATGCAGAGAGGGATTCCTGAAACAGAAGGGGCAGGAAAACGTGATGTGGTGTCATGGCAAGGGGATGGCATTGTCCTTCAGGCTGCTGGAGGGTCCACCTGGTGGTCGGCAAGCCTGGGGAGAGTCCACAAGCTACAGAACAGACAGTAGTGTTTCTAAGGTGGTCCTCTAACCTTCAGGAACGCTACAAGTTGGTGTTCCCCAGGGGGCAGCCCTGAGAAGAAGATGCAGGGCCCTGCCAGGAAGGAAGGGCAGCGGGTTGAGCCCCAATTGATCTCCTCCCAGAATTCACACGCTCCTACAGGGCTGTAAGAACAGAACACTGAAAATGCCAGCTTGTGCAAGGAGGGGGTGGACCATAATGCATTGTCTGGAATTTCTAAAAGTAAATGGACATATCCAAAGAACAGTCACAAAAATCAGTATTTGAGTTAGAATACTTAGTATGTTTGAATCTAGGCTTGAAAAAGATTTTTGTAGACAGATTTCTCCTACAGACATTAATATTATGGAAAGCAAAATGACTACTCTAGGTTAGCAGTAAGTGTCCAAATAGCCATGGCTAGAATACTTCATCAAAGTGAGACAAAAAGAATCAAATAGTTCTCATATGGTTGAGTGCATAATATTGTGCTATGGCTATTAATAGTTAAACATTTGGCAAAATTATGTCATTTCATCATAAAGTATACAGGTCTTTTTTCCCCCTAAAAATAGCTCTTCAGGCTGTTATTTTCAAGTTGCAAAGAAATGCACTGTTTTTTTTTATTACCAAAGAAACTGTATGGGAAAAGGTAAAAAAATTTCACTTAGTAGTGATTTTGAAGAGTACTCAGAAACTACTTCAGATTCTCTGTGAAATGAGACAGTTTCATAGCAGTCAGTACAAACTTGACCCAAGCCCTATAGAAATTACCTGTTTTGGGGCCACCAGGACTGCAGAAATGTGGTGACTGGAATAGAGGCATTGACAACTTTTGGATGTAAATGGGATTCCCAGCATAAAAACAAATGAAAGTAGTTCACAATTCCAAACAATCCTAGATTTGCCTCTGTGTAAATTGTGGTTTCCCCAGGAATGGTGCTTTTCCTTAAGGAAATGGGCCGGCGTTTCTACCCCACCCCCCACCGTGTCAATCCTGGGCCCCACAGGCAGAGGCAGTGGGTGCTGTCTCAGAAGGCCATGGCACTTTCTGGAGAGGAAAGCCTCTGAAGGCCAGCAGAAGCCCTGTGCCTTGAGGACAGGGGCCTGGGGTAGAGACTCCAGACCCATCTGCCCAAAATGCCACGTCCACAAGTCATAAGTAAAAGATCATTTACATTTGAATATGCATTCACCTCCAAGTAGTTAGTCTTAAATTTTTCTTTTAATGGATTAGATAAACATATAGCATCTATTTAGAATCTAAGTAAAGTGAGAATACACTTACGTTTAAATGATGTTGTTCCTGGTGTGAGGACTTGGTTCCCACCTTAGCAAAGTGATTCAGTGCAGGACTGCTGTCTTGGTGAGCTAGAGTTAAACATTCCCTTCATTCTCTAACAGGGAACAACTGTACTTAAAATAAGATAAGTAAGATATTTGATAAATCTGAAAGATGGGCCATTTTAAAATGCTACAATCAATGTCAGGCTGGGAATGTAACTTAGTGGTAGGAGGCATGCCAAGCATGTATAAACCCTGGTTCCAATCACTAGCACTACAGAAACTATGAAACACCAAAAAGATTTGTAATTTGGTGTTTTCTGTACACTAAACTTTAAGTTCTATCATTAGAAGGCAAGAAAACCTCTGCCACCATTTGAATTTTTAAAGTACTCAGGAAGCCCATATGTTGAAGGCTTGGTCTTCAGTCTTGACACTTTTGGGAGGTAGAAGAAACTTCAGGTGGGAGGAAGTGAGGTCACTGGGGATGTGGCCTGAAAGGGACATTGGAATGCCCATCCCTTACTGTCTCTCTCTACTTCCTGATCTACATGAGGTGAGCAGATTTCTGTGCTGCACACTTCTACCCTGAAGTACTGAACCACTAAAGGTCTGAAGCAGCAAGATTAAGTGACCACAGACTGACACCTCTGAAACCATGAGCCAAAGTAAGTGTTTTCTTCTTATAAATTAATTATCTCTGGCTTTTTGTCCCAGTGATGCAAAGACAAAAAGCACAGTATTTTCATTTTACTTTGGGTTTTCTTAATAAAAGATCCTGGAATAATGGTCTCTTAAGAATTGAGTACTATATCTACATTAAGAAGTTGGTTAAAACCTCTACACTGTATTGATCAACTGAACATTACAGATCATTGTTTGTTTTTGAAGTAAAAATTTCAAAATTAAATTATTGGAAATACTATTTCCCCAAGTTTAGGTGGTTTATACTTTTCTTTTGTAGCTTAATTCAGTTGTGTTAAGTATGTTTTTATTTTAAGGAAACTCAAATTTTATATTCTGGAAGTACACAGGCAGGGTATAAATTATAAATAAGATATCACAAGATAGAATGAGGGCAGCTGAAGATTCATACTCTTTATTCTTTGACATCTGTACAGCTCTGAAAAATACAAGCTACCCACACTGAAAATTAAATATTCTAAATATCCTCTACTTTTTCTATGGTCAGCACTTATTATTTTTCAGTTTTATCAGAGATAAACCATACATTATTGTACGACAAAAAGGTAACATTGGTCACAATGATGAGAAAGACAAGACAAGTTTACTTTTGATGAGTTTTTTTTTTAATTTCAGTTAAAGGAACTGACTATGAAAATGATCACCTGCAACTGGAGATAATAACACATTCATTCCACAAAACAGACATAGAAAGTCTGCATAGTATAAACATATGCACAGCTCTATGAGATAGAAAAGTTACCGAAATTATTAGAATTTATAAACTCCCTGAAAAGAATGCACCATTTAGCAGGAAAAATATGATCTGATGGAAGAATATTTAGAAATGACATAAGGTAAGAGATTTGAGTAATACTGTATTGTCCTGAATAAGAGTAGATTTCAGAAACTTTCATAGAAGGCAAATAAAAACCTTGTACTAAACCTTGAAGTACAAGGTATGGGGCAAAAAAGTCATAATGAGTGAAATTCATGAAAGATTGTAGTCATCACAAACTACTTCTGAATCTTTTTCTGTAATACTCATATGGGTAGAAGTTGAAGCATCAAATTTCTAAAAAGACAGGGGCCACAGCATTTTCTGATGAATAAATACTAAGAATTAATGAGTGGTTTTCTTTGCTCAAGGCATTTCTGTCTTCAAATCAATTACCTTTGAGTATTTTCTAAACCTGGCTTAGTTTGTACCCAGGTCAAAATTGCATGATGCACCTACCTTGCGCCAGGTACTCATCCTTTCTCTAGGGGAAAGGTGGGACACATGGTCAATACACATGGCCATATGCATTCCCATCATTTGTTTCAAAGGAATTTTCAAAACTGAGTGCCTAATTCCAATGTTATACAGCTCTAATTATTAATACAGTGGAAACAGATTCATGTGGCAATCATATTTTGTGAAATTATCCCTATTGTAATAATGCAATCAAAATTCACCAAAAATCATTAATTTATCATTTATTGAATGTTTATTGAACCCTAACTATGCCAGATGTTTAGGCATTGTGATAGTGATAGTTACTAACTGCAGTAAGTTCATAATATATAATGTTAAGATCTAAAATAAAGCAACAGACAATATGAAAAGAAGTAGAATTAGAGCTGTCACCAAATTAGAGTCACACTCTTCTGAATCATCTCTCCAGCTAGGCCCTGATGTTAAGCTCTGTCCTTGACTCACTTTGTCCAGTTTCAGCATGAGTCCTACTAAGTCTATTTGGTGAAAAGCCCCACAACAGTATCTGGCAAAATTCCTCATTCCTCACCTTCAATACCTTATCACCCTGGATGGCCTTTAGCAAGAATCCTGTTGAACATATCCAACAAGAATCCTCCTAACCTTGATGCTTCCTTCTAGTACTTTCCTGACCTCCCCCTTCTTTTTGGCTATTAATTTCTACTTGTTCCTCCTATGCTTGGAGTTGAGCCGAAGTTGTGTCTCCTACTGCAAACTTTCTATTGTGCTGTCCCTCTTAAACAGCCTTTTCTGCCATCTTTAATATGTGTGTGAACACTTGTGGGTTTTGACTGCTGGATATCCATCCATCCATTTCTGGGGACTCTGCTCTCATGTTCTTTGAAGGAACACACCCTACCTACTCTCATCCCTGTGTGTCACGCAGAACTGAGTCACGTGCCGCAGAGTTATTGGTTAAAGAAATCATGCACCAACCCTGATCCAGAAGGTGTCACATATTTCACATAGGAATATACCAAAGAGCAAATCTTCCCACCCTAAATACCAAGAATGCAATGACAGGAATCTAGAGGTTTTGGGCATCTCCACTTGGAGACTTGGGATGTTTTACCGCCCAAGGTGAAGCAGAGTTGAGAGACCGAGAGCAGGTTCTGGTTTCAGTATCTGAGGTGCTGCGATTCAGTCCTTCTTGTCCCCTCTAGCTAAGTCATCTAATTACACTTCCTTTTAGCATCGCTATTTTGATTTGTGTTTCTGTCACGTAGAACAGGCCAAGGCAGGCCCTTGACTGTTTCTAAGAGCAGAAAAGAAATATCTTATAAAGCAGAGGAAAAGAAAGAGAAAGGAGAAAGGAATGAAACAACCACATTATTCGCAGCTCCTAAATAAGACAAACTAAATGCAGGGAACTATATTTTGGCCAAAATGGTAACATTCTACACATCCTGACTCTGCCGTTGGCATTTAGGTTGCTGTATACCAATCTCTTGAGTTTTTCGTACTTCATATTTCAGATCCAAAATCATGGAAACTGAGACCAATTTAAGGCACAATTTAAGGCACAGGAAATCATTTCTCCGCTCTGCTCTTTAACGATTCTTTGACAGATGGCTGTTTTCAGAAATATTTTTTTTCTTTCATATGGTTCTAAATTTCTGTAAGCAAAATTCATAATACTCTGAAGAAGACAATTTTTTTGAATACAGATAGATAGTGAAGATTAGATTCTTTTTGCGTGATTACTAAGGAAAATAAATTGTTTTATAGATTTCATTTACGTCGTATATTCTGCATGAAGTTACAGGCAAAATTCCTATAGCAGTCATTTATGATCTATGTATGCTAAAATTAAATGTTTTACTGCTCTTGAAGTACGCTTTACTTTCTACCTATATTTCAGAATTTCCATAGAGCATTGTACAGACTTTTATAAAACTTTTATATGAATACTTGAAAAATACATTTGTTTTAAATTCACATTGTATGTAGCAAAATTTCTTAGAGCTTGAGGCAGAAATAACATTGTCAAAATATCTGAAGTGAAATTATTTTGAACCCTTATCTTACAACAATCTGTTCTGAGAGTTATTTATTGAATTCTTACTCCATGTCATCGCTGATCTACATGCTGGATACAAATCAGTGGACCAGCCCAACAGGGACCTGTCCTCTTCCACATAAAAGGATAAACAGGCAACAGGAAAATACACAAGACGATGTTGGAACTGTGGGGAAACTAGGACGGGCTGCTCTGGTAGGAAATCAGGTGAAAGTTCCTTTTGGAGGAAGTGATATTTGGTCTGAGACCTGAATCGATGTCAGACTATATCACGGGCTGAATTATCTCCACTAAATGTTGTATGTTGTCCTAATGTTCAATACTTCAGAACATGACTGGGTTAGAGAGAGATTTTAAACACGTACCTAGAGTTCAATGAGACGATAGGATGTCCCCTCGCCCACTGTGTCTGGTGACCTTGTAGATAATAGGTAGGACACAGACATGCACAAAGAGAAGACCACAAAAAGCTTGAAGACAGCCATCTTCCAGCCAAGGAGGGACATGTCACAACAAGCACTATGAATACACCCTAATCTGGAACTTCTGATCTACTGAACTGTGAAAAAACTGATCTCTATTGTTTAAACCAGGCAGTCTGTTGCAGCGAACTATTTCAGCCTTAGCAACTAGTACATGTTACTTGGAAAGTATTAAATATCTCAGCAATGAGAAGCTCTGTCATTACAACCTACAACCTGAATTTCAGGTCTACCTTCAATTGTAACTATTTTTAATAGTACACTGAGACTAGAATACAGTTACTAAAAACCACTCACTGAATTCAGTAATCTTAAGCTCCAAATCACTGATTTGAACTTGTAATAAGTAACCAAGGAACCAAAGTAGAGTTTGATCTTTCCAGTGTCAGTGTCACCCTGTGGTGGAGATTCTTTTCTCTCGTCCTAAGACAAAATACTCAACACCCACAATTAAAAAGGTAAAGCTTTATTTAACTCACAGTTCATGGATATTTCAGGCCATAATCAGCCAGCTACAGGGCAGGATGGCATGGCACGGGGGCAGCAGTTCAAGGTGGCAGAAGACAGCAAAGAAACAAGTGCGAAGAGGAGAGAAAAGCAGCCTCTTTTCCACCCTTACATTGCAAGCTGGCCACTCACCTGGGGCGGTGTCACTCGCACACCATCTCCCTGCTCTCCTCTTGCACAGGCTCAGGGTGTTTACAGACTTTAGACCCTGTTCCCTGATGAATCACTTAGTTAAACTGCTTAAACTGACACAACGAATCAACTCTTACAACATCTTAGAGGGTGAACAGCCACCCAAAGTCATGTCCTCCACACTCCAACATATGTAACTGAGTTACTTAGTTAAGCTTCTAAATTTCTCAGATTGATACAATGTATCAACTATTAAAGATGTTAATGAAAGAAGGTATAAATAAAAATAAGGTAGCATGAAGTGAAAGAAAAGACAAAAGAACTACATAAGTCACATACATTTCCTAAGTTTATAAAAATATCAAACTACCAGATGGGTATAGCGGCACATGCCTGTAATCCCAGCACTTGGGAGGCTGAGGTAGGAGGATTACCACAAGTTCAAGGCCACCCTGGGCTACATATTGAGTTCAAGGCCATCCTGGACTACAGAGCAAGACCTTGTCTCCAAAAAAAAAAAAAAAAATCAAATCAAATCAAACTACCATGTAATGCTGAACTTTACATTACATTTGAAGGATTAGTAGCAATTGAGGTATTAAGAAATATGTCCTTGATGTTAGGAGAATTAAGACAAAAATATCTAGAGTGGAGATAAAACTAGCCCAACCTTCATGCATTCCTGATACTCAAGGACCAGTTCTTGACAATATAAAAGGCACCTTCTACTTTTTTCTGTATTGCAATCATGTTTGTATTTTTTTAAATTCTCATATGAGGCAGAACTTTGGGGTTACACGTGGTCAAACATGAAACTGATTTAATTTCAGTGAGTCACTATGGACTTATTGAGCAATATAGTCAAAAAGAAGAAGACGGGGGAGGAAGAGGAGGAGGAGGAGGAAGAAGTCAAAGTGACTTTGACCAAAATAGAAGCCGAGACTCAAATACCACTCCCTCTCTGTCCATCCGGCTCTGACTGCTGCACTTCTGAAGGTGGGCTTTTAATGCTGTTTTTCATATAGCAAGGAACTGCGCTCTGTGAAGCATTTGGGCTTGCTCTATATGTCTCCGTAACAGAGAAAAGGATTCTTCTCTACCAGATCTGGTTAAGAATAATCTAGGAAATGACTCATAAGATTTTTTGGCTATATTTTTCATTCCCTTTTATTTATTAGCGTATATTTGTAGGATTTAATAAATATATTTATCATGGAGAGAGGTACATACATGTACTCTGTCTTGATCCTTTTTACTTTCCTTTCTCCTCCTCTTTCTGCAACAGAAAGATTAACTTGTCCATATACCCATTCTTAAACTGATCATCAATAAAGTTGACACAGTTAGCATAGTCTTAGTCATAGGTTTATCCTTGCAGCCAGGAAGGCAGTTCTGATACCCAGGGGACAAGCAGTTGAACAGGTGCAAACTACACTAATTCCACCCAGCCAGTGGATGCTATGAATTTGGAGACAAGGACCATTTACTGGTGTCTTCAACGCCAAGCTAAAGTGCGTACTGCATGGTATTCAACACGCTGGCGAAGAGCCACAGGGCAACTGTCTGACCACAATGGTATTCTAGGGCTTGTGCTACAATACGTATGTCAGGATAGTTTGAAAATTTATTAATTTATTTATTAATTAATGATTAGGCTGAAATAAGTTAGAGTTGGGCAAAAGAGTATTAACAGAGTGAGGCTGAATTGAGTTGTAGAAGCTCAACTTTTCTAACTTGACTATTAGAATGAAATTTGAAAAGTTTTGTTGTGACACAGACATTTTTTCTTTTTTAGCCAAAAAAAGAAATGAGTCCAAACTTTTAGACTTATAAATTTGGAAATTTTGGCAGAAAGCCAAAGTTAAAAGAAAATCTGACTTGAATGTGTGAAATTGGCCTTCGCATTTCTTCCTGAATATCGCTTTGCAGAGTTTTGAAGATCTTGCTCCTTCAAATAAGACAAAAAAGGAACATGATCAGCATTGAGACTTGCCTGCAAAATAACTCTGATTTTTTTCATACAAAAATTATCATATGTTAAGCAAATGACCTCTTTGATAAGTGTTTAACCTCTAAGGTGAATGGTGTGCAGACTGCTAGAATAGCAAGCATGAAAGGAATGTGAAGGTTTCATCTATTATCCTATGAAGTTTTCCAAACAAGGTCATACACTAAAGTAATTCATCAGTCAAAGAGTTACCTGTCATGGCTCCTGGCATAGAGGATTTTTAAAAAGATAAGGATGATCCACCATCTAACCTCAATGTGATGATAATCTAGATACAAAGAATGGTAGAGCTAAAGTAAAATGAATTTGCTAAAAATGGAAGACAATATTTTATCTTTTTCTTTTCACAAAAAATTGCAAACTTCTATACATGAAATGGTTGTCTCAGAACAACATTTTAGGAATAACATAAGAAGGCGCAGGTAGCACAGAGATTACAAATTAAAACTTCAGACTCGCAAATACATGCTAGGACTACTTACTACACCAGGCTGGTGGATTTGATGGATTTGAGCTTTATTTTTGCTCACCGACAAAACAAACCTTCCTTATGAAAAGGGTATTATCACTGTGACACAGAAGGTTAAATATGGCATGGCTTCTCTTATAAGAAAAACCCAACATTTAAAGAACAGAATAAAAGGTAGATGATAGGAAACAGGAAGATAGACTTTGTGGAGATAGAAGGGGGATCAAAGGATGAGGAAGATAAGAAGAAGGGGGAGGGGACACAAAAGGGGATCCAGATGTGAGGTGTACATGGACCAATCCCCCGTGATGAATGTATGCATTATGTATCTGAAATATTTACTAATAAATTTTTAAAAGGGCAGCGAAAAATACCTTTAACCACTGTGCTATGTCTTCATCACCAAAAACTTAAAACTATTCCAGTTTCTGCTTGCTCCATCATTGTTTTTTCATTCCCCAGTCATGCCTATTTTTCCCATCAGTTTTACAAGAAACAGACTGAACATGCTATTTTTCTATTTCAACAGTCATAATGGCTCCCTCTTTCTATGGGAAGAAATTTGGAATCCTTTTATGACAGGGAACATCTACTACTCCACCCTGTATTTCTCTCTAGATCTCACCTTGTACTGTCCCCCTATGGGCACTTTCCTCATCAACAGTGTGGAACTACTTACATTTCTCTAAAGGCACAGCCCTGTTTCGTGTGTATGACTGTGTGTGTAATCTCAGAAGTGTGTCGAGTACACCAAATATTTTTTGAAAAACTAATGCCTGATAATATTTAAAGCATTTTGTAAAATATTGAAGTACACACCTGGTTAACTATATCAATTAGTTGGTAAGCCAGACAAACCAAAAATGGAAAAAACAGACACAAAGTATAGTCAGATTACTGAAAATCAAAGTTAGAAGAAGATACATTTTAAAAATTGGAAGAAAAAGGGCACAAAATAATGTTTGGGGGTACTAATAAGAACAACTGTTGATCTAATTCATCAGACACAATTTAAGAGAGATAAAAATAAAAACACAAGTATCCATTATTAAATGGAAAATGTCAACAAAGAATTTCATATTTGGTGAAAGTATCCTTTACAATGGTTAATGAAATATATACATTGCCAAATAAACAAAGCTAAAAGAATACATGCTAGAAGATTTGAACTTCACGCTGAAGAAAAATGGTGCTATGTGAACAACACGGAACAAAGAAGGTTACTTAGAGAAAACAGCAAAAATGAAAATCCCTGGGTAAATATAAAAGCTTTTAATGTTTTATTTTGTAATTTAGAAATGTACAATTAATTGTTTAAAACAGATTCAATAACAATGCATTACTCTTTATCAACAGTAGAGAAAAAAGGAGAAAAATGAAAGAAAAGTAGGAAAAAATTTCTTGAAATGATAAATATAGAGTCACTCATATCAAAAAATTCAATGAGGAAACCATTCCAACATCAAAAACAGAAATTATTCCACTTTAAGACAAAGCAAATTACAACTGTAGAGCATTTATAAATTTTGTATTTAGTTACAAATGTAAACACGTGACAAAGATACTCTTGAATCTGAAGTGGTATATTAATTTCACATACACTGTATTCTATAAAACAAAGGTCTTGTATAAACTTCTATGAATGAGAGATATTTTACAGTGATGAGAGTCTCACTTTACCAAGAAACTGTCTAAAATATATGGGATTTTTATATTGAAAATCCTAAATAAGAAAAAAATGTAGATTATGTTGGGGTAATTTGTAAAAATAGGTGTAAGCCTGGCATGGTGCTGCACTCCTGGGATCAAGGCAGAAGGATTGCAAGTTTGAGTCCAGCATGAACAACTCAGCAATTTAGAGACACCCTGTATTTAAGTAAAATAAAATAAGATAAAATAAAAGTTTTGAGAAGTAGCTCAGTGCAAAGACCATAGGTTCAATATCCAGTATAACAAAAAGTGCTAATGTCCACATAGAAAAGCAACACATATTTGAGGAAATTAAAGATGTCCTAAATAAAAGGAGCAATAGACTATGTTCATGGGTTAGAAGACATAATATTCTGAAATTATCCATAGTTCAAAAATTGATGAATAGATACAAAGCAATCTTACTAAGCATTCCAATGGACTTTTGTGTAAATTGATGAGTTGATTCTAAAATGTATATGAAAATTTCTGGAATATCTATAAAAACCTTGAAAAAGAACAGCCAAAAAGAAGGGAAACTGCCTGGATCCAAGACTCTTTAAAAAGCTCAGTAATGATGACCTTGTGAAATGGGCAGAAGAAGATCATACCAGAACACAGACAGCGGAATACAGCATTGTGATACGATCGACTGACTTCAGCAACGGTGATAATGCAATTAAAATGGGAAAAGGGAAATATTTTCACTAAATAAAAAACTGGACGCCTACTGCTATCTATAATACAAGAATCTGGAATGGCCTCAGTGGTCATGTGCTAAAGCATTAGCATCCAGTTTGGAGCTACTGTAGGTAACAGAGACTTGGAGACGTGAGAACAAGCGGGAGGTGCTCAGGTTATTAGAACACCCTGGAAGGGAGATCAATTAGGGGACCCCATACTCTTCATATTTCTGTCATTTGACTGCCCAGCTGTAGGTGAAGGATTCTGCTCCCCTCTCTGCTATCACCACACTAGGCTGGCTCTACAGAGGGCTAAAGAGGGAACCAATGGATCACGGATGATAACTTATAAAGTGGCGAACCAACACAAACGCTTGCTCTATGATCTACAAGGTAACAATCTCAGGTATTTAACAGGGTAATAGAAAGCTGACTCACACATCCATAGGAAAGAGCATGCACAAAGAATGGATATGCAAACTGTGTGGATCATAGAGACATAAAACTCAGGACAATTAATAAAAGGGAACAAACCACAGCTACCTATGCCATGGATGGATCTCATATGTAAACATGGAAAAAGATCTTAAAGGAAATATTAAAAATGCTTAATTATAAAAATCAAAACAGATTAATGGTTGTAGGGACAGAACATAGAAAGAAGTGAACATAATGAAAAAAAAAACCCACTATGGGACTCTTCAAAGTAAGAGACATGTTTCATTTCTTGGTTGCAGTGATTGTTACAATAGTATCATTTGTAAAAAGTAAATAACTATATAGAAAATAGGGTAATACCTTACTATACCTGACTATAATATTAACTCCAGGAAACATCATGACATGGTAGAAATTAATTTTCTTGTGTGGCTAAACTTCCAGATAAAGTTTGTTTGACTGGACCACGGCAGGTGTGGGGATCACATTATTTGGGGTCCCATGTAACCAGTACTTACATTATAAAGAACCAATTACTTATCTGATTAATTCATCCTTAAATAACTTACACACTTTCCCTACAGTTGGTGATTATCAAATATTAATCAAATTTCTGTACTTTTGAACTGATTCATTCAAGAAAATAGACAAGGTCAGTTATTTCTGTTGTCTTAACAAAATCATATTGCATGTGATATAATCCACTTGATTTTTAAAGATTGGTCATCATTACCGTGGACAGGAAGCAATTACTATAGAACTTGATCTGAATATATATCCTTCCAACATTAGCTTTGTGCAGCAGAGATATCATGATTTAATATTGTTAACTGAAATACCGTGGTTAGTTCATAGACGTAGCAACAGTCATGGGGATAAGTCTTATCTCGCCTTTAAGCAAACAATGAAACAGAAAAATACTGACCATAAAAGGTTCATTTGTAATCAGTATGGACAATGATTGAATACTCTTAAACAACAGCGACGTTTGCTATTTGCAAAACAGATAAACAGTCTGTACGACAGTTTGAGAAGGCATAAATTTCAATAACAGCAGCCTGTCACTACCCCCATACTTCTAGCCATGCATTTTTATTAATTATATCTAGTTTCTCTACTTAAAAATTGTTGAAGAGAAGTCTTTGGAAGGAGGAAATCAAATTACAAATGTAATGTTAGCATGACAGGGAAGTTTGAAAAGGAAGCAATAACAATATTAAGAACAATAACCATAAAGATATCAAATATTGTGAAAAAATGTATGAATATCTGTTGAAAAAGTGGTAAAAAGGGATGATTGGTGATATAAGCCATTAACTACTAGAAATTAAATGACTCATTTGTAAGAATTTAAGGCAGTGTTTCTTGGAGGAGAGGGTAATGGTGTTGCATGCAAGAAGATAACCTGTTTAAACCACACTACAAGGCAGAAAAAAAAAGCATTTAAAAATTGTTTTTAAAATGCCCAGAGTTTTCAGAGTTCAGTGTGCACCATTGAGCAAACAGTTAAACCCCTCGCCATCTTCAGCCTGGAGTAGTGTAGCCATATGTCACGTATATTCAAAGGGCAGAAACACACGGTGGGAAAGCCAGTTTATGAGTTAAAACCAGAGATTAAAAGTTAGGTTCCTGAAGCTAGAGGTGGCATACATACAGATACTTGGATAGGACAGGAACAGCATGGAAGTCACCAAGGAGAATACAGAATGAATTGGTGACCATACCTCCAGTTAAGACTATCAACACTTCAATAGCAAGCATGGACTGGGACCTGACATTAAAAATAAGTGTCAAGAACTATGGTGGACTTGAGAGTTTATTCTGTGTGTAAGTGGACAAGTTAACCTGTCACAGTTTCATGGATGCTAGCAGGAGACATGGTACTACTGGGTCAGAGACAAAGGACTTTGTTACTCATAAAATAGCAAGGTCATGAGTTTGACTTTTGTACCCTGTCTGAGGTCCCTAGTTTCCAAAGAGGTGATGTGGACCAGTTCAGGAAGATCTCATGGGTTCCATAAATGTTGTCAGCTGAGAAAATCCAAATTTATGAAACTTCAGTCATTATAATGTTTTGGGGTAATATGCTCAATTTCTATCCTAAAGAAAAACATTATTTTTACTATAACTCATAAAGAAGAAAGACAAACTCTACATTCTGCTCTCTCTTCTAAAGCCACTCACTATGGAAGCATCCTTGAAAAGATAGTCAAAAAATACCCAGAAGCATGACAGACCTGTGTGAAAACAACGATAGGTATGGGTGTAGAAACAGATGTAAATTCAATGACAATTCTGTCATTTATATTTCACTGTACAAAAATATGTACAACAACGCATGTGGCATTTCCATTATGAAGTACAGAAAATGACATTTTCAAAATACTAGGTTTTATCACCTTCCTAAAGTACTACTTGGAATTACTCTTATAATAAGATAACATGAAATATCTATCGAGACACTGCATTATGTTTTTCTCTGCATTGCCAAGTGGTTTGGAAATATCTGAAGAAACAGTTTGCATTTAAAACAAATAATCAGCAAGAACACCCTAAGAATAAAAAACAAACCCCACAGCAGTCTCCATGTGGATTAGTGCTAGTACTAGCCAAGTAAAATACAATGGAGTGTTGAACCAACTGTCTCAAGCTTTTAGGAGTGAGAAAAGGGGTCTGCGAAAGCATGAATGTTTTCAATGAATCGTTAATATTGCTAATTCAATATACATTTATTAACTTGTGATAGACACTGGTGTAATACTAGATGCAGAATTGAGTTAAACAGTTATTGTTCTCATGAACTGAGCATGCCAGAAGTAAGAAATAGAGAATGTGGAAGTAAACTAGTAAATAACCACTTGAAATTTTGTTGATCCTTAAAGATATCAGAAGGCAGTAAGGTAGCGAGAATCCAGGTGACATTTCTTATTATACTGATCACAGATGGCAAGACTTGAAGGAGAGAAATGTAACTATGAGAAGATCCACAAAAGAGCTTTGTTGTCCAAGTAATAAGACTATGGAGGTCTTGACCCGGAATCACCGTAGAATAATCAAGCAGCAGTAAGAAGGTTGAAGAGGTGTGGAGGAATAAGTAGAGTAACACTGAGCACTGGAGAACGAACCTGGTTAGAGTTTTTATGCCGATGGTAAGGAACACAGTTGATGTTCCTTACAGTTGATGAACATATTTTTTTTTATCTGTCCATAAAAGTCTTTTTCCCTTTTGTAATGGCAGAAATTCCCTTTTGGAGCTGACCTATATGCCCCCCAGGTTAGAGGAGCATGTGTCTGACTCAGACCTGTACAAACAGCACTTCGTCCCCTAGCCGTAGCACTGGTGGCTGCCAGACACATCATCTAACCCAGACCAATCAGAGGCACTCAGGATTTCTCTTACAGAGATATGATGGAGAAATAGTCATTTTTTTCTATCTGATAATGAAACAAAGACATGCAAATCTCAGATAGATAAAAGAGACTGGGTTCTGATAATCAAGACTTAGGATCCAACCAAGTCGTATATCAGAGAGCAACAGAATCACATACATCAGCATGCCACATATTTAGGTTAGCTGGTTTGATATGAGCCTGACAATTGGTACTTGAAAACATATTGGCTAATATACCTATGATTACTTATCCAGCCCGAAGGGTCTTTTTCACTTTTTCCTTGCTGTTGATGAACTCATGAGGAAGTCCTCAGAAATTTCCCATTTATCACAGTTGCTGAGTTATCCAAAATGCAATTTCAAGATTGGATCCAGAGTAGTTTTTAATGCTCTGAAGTGCGCTTGATGATTCTGCAGGGTCTGCAGAAGGCAGAGAGTGTGGTTCCTTTTTGCTTTAATGCACATCTGGGTGAACTAAATACCAAAAATGGCCTGGATTTTAAAGTTGCAATTCCCGAATGACCCATCCGCCTCATCTCACTCACACAGGATGTCCTTAGTATAAATCTGTCCCATGTTTAGCTTCTTTAAAGCATCTTCTGGTGTCTTCTACCTCATATTTTACTCTCTTTCCAATTGTTAATACATTGCTCTTGCCTAGTAAACTCTCCTGGTGGACAGTATACCAAAATTTTTATTTCTTTTTCTTATAGTATGGCCTTGCCTGGCCTGGTCAATATCTTCATACATGCTGATGACCTAACCTACCCTCAACGTGACATTATCTTTAAAATATGTGTCCCTTGTTCAGTCACTAGTAATGTATATGTCAAGATAAGCAGTAACCCATTCATTTTCTTTATTACTGTGTCTTACATCAACCCTCAACATGTGTCACGTCATCACATGTTCTGGGTCATCAGCTCCTTCACATCCTAAAAGCCTCACTGACTTCATTTTTTGAATAACTTCATTGTCTCAGGGTAGGCAACTACCAACTTCATCCAACTACACACACTTTTCACCTGGATTTCTGCAAACACCCTCACTACCCTCCACAAGATCACTGTGTCTTCCTACAGTTACCACTCCACACTTCAGTCACAAACAATTTAAAACTCAGTGTAATAATTTCAGCCCCATGATCGAAATCCTTTTGTGGGTTTCCAGTAGTCTTTACATAAATGTAAAACTCTCAAATGTGCAGAGTGAGGACCTGCAAATCTACTCTGGCCTTCGGAACAATCACGTCTCAAACCATAGTTACCCTCTTAGTTCCTTTGCTCCTGGCTATCATCTAAAAATCTCTCCATGTTTGCAAATGTTACTCATCACATCTGCTTTTGCTTGTTATGCTCCTTTCTTCATCTTCTCCACATGCAATATTCTTTCCTTTTCCTATCCAATTTAAGCATGTATACCCAGAGCCAGATAAATATTTTAGTTTTCATTTTTATTGTCGATTGTGCAATGATGATGTGTGTTTGGTAAACAGAGGAGGGCAGAGTTAGAACTGAGTTTTGGCATACTTTTCCTTAATAGAAAAGATAAATCTTCTCAATGACAAGAACTTGTCCCTAATTTCCCTTGCCTTTGATATGTAAACTGAGATGAGCAAGATCAGGCATATTGGAACCTCACCCAAAGACATTTGGTAAGGGGCAAAATATCATGATACAGTAATTACTGCTGTACACCACTAAAATTCATCATCGAACAAATTTTTATTACGATACTTAAAATTTTCTGGATCCGAGCTTATAAATCTCCATCAGAGTCACTTTGATTTTTTCAATTGGTGGGTCAAGATGCAACATAAGGCTTTTACAAAGTTGAGTGCAAAAATTTACCAAGTGATAAGAAAAAGCTTCTGCTATTCAAATATATTATTTCTTTGGAGTAACGTGAGAAAGAAAATGTCAGAATGTTAATCTAGATGAAGAAAAGGATTTGCATACCATCCTTTCTCCATTCTTTAAGGAGCAGCTTACTGTCTCAACATCCCTTGAGGACGAGCTACTTTTCCTATGGTTACACTCAAACATTCACTAGTCCTTTCTCTAACTACTCCTGTTACATGAAAACTTGAGTTTTTGACATTGATTTCCAAAGTCATTAGGCTACAAAAATTGTGAGCAGAAACTCTAGTTCCTGCACGCATCTGTGAAGAAAATGTTCAATAATTTTGCTATGGACAGTGAAATCCCAGAGACAAAATACAAAAATTATCCTAGTAATGATGACACATATCAGTTGCTTAGATTTATTCAGTTTCTTACCTGATTCAGAATTAATTCCATTCTATGTGACAAGAACAATGTATACCACTCAGCTATGATGTTCTTATACAAAACTGTCCTTCTACACTTGATTTTGAAATAACCAATTGGGAAAATAGAAAATCTTTTATACTTGAACCTTTTTTTTTCTTGGTACAGGGTCAGAAAATCTTTTAAATTCCTTGCCTCCCTTCAAATGTGGAACACTTTTTTTATA
Source organism: Dasyprocta punctata (assembly GCA_004363535.1). Lineage (NCBI taxonomy): Eukaryota > Metazoa > Chordata > Mammalia > Rodentia > Dasyproctidae > Dasyprocta > Dasyprocta punctata. The sequence continues at coordinate 25,283 of RJWM01007773.1, read as the reverse complement.
TATTAATTTGATACCACTTTTCTTTGTTAAAAGGTAAGTTAGTTAGAAAATTTTGAAAAAGCAACATGTGGTAAAATCTTAAGAACCAAATAAAATATTCTTATGAAATGCAAGTAAGAAAGGAGAAAAGAATGAAGAAGAAAGGAGAAAAGAAAGAAAAGAGGGAGAAGGAAAGAGAAAGATCCTTACCGCTCACCTATTGCTGTGACGGATGCATCATAATTTCTCACAGCAGAAATTCTTTAGCATCCTGTGTGTAACTGAATTGCACCTATTCTCAGCCACTGATAAAGGTCAAGAAAAGAATAAAAGCCAAGCAAAGAAATTAATATTGTTAGTAAAAGAGTGAAGCTGAAATGTTTCACATTCTTCCTATAAGCCATGAAACACTTTCTGGTTTCAGATCCAGTAAAAAATTTACCTTCAGAAATGGACAATTTGCAAATAATTTCTTGCTATTGTGAATACAGCACCAGAAGTCTGACATGTCTTTGGAAATATTTTTACAGAATGAAGACTTTAAAAAAAAAAAAAAAAGACTTTCTTGGTAGCTCAGTGAGAGAAGAGACAATAACTGCTGACTTTCTTCAAATATCAACACATCATTCCTCACTCTAGGACCTGGAAATAGTTTTTATAGCTTTAAGAAATGTCAAACACATCCTCCACTGGGTGAAAGGCTGCCTTCACGGTCAGGCGCAGAGAGATTAGGGGGGCTTAGGCCTGGGCAGTTGCAGCTGCCTGATGGTGAGTCAGGCCGGGGACAGTGGAGCAGGGACTCGGGCCAGAGCAGTGCAAGAGGCCTCGGCCTGGGGGGACTTACAAAATGAAAAATAAATAGAATACATCTCTTCTGCAGCACACGGGATGCTTCAGGTGTAAAGAAAGAGAAACATACTTTAATGTCTTTGTCCCTGCTTTGCTAGGAAAATATAGGGAAATCTAAATTTCCTAAGTGTCTGTGGGTTATTTGTGAAAAGGGGATACTAATTATCTTTATGACAAATACACTCATTTGGCTCTTCCCAAGCAGCAAGATCTCAATTACCAGGAACAAGAAATGGAAGAGCAGCCTCCCCCGACAGAACTCCGGGTGGAACTCCCTGGGTCTATTTTTGATTCAAACTAAGTGGGACAGAGAATGTGCCTTGAGCAGAGCCCTGGTAGTAAATCAGCTGCTTGCTTTCCCCCCAACACATTCCGGGGTGCTCTCACAGTGGGCAGAGGACCGACGCCCATCCTGGGCTGTGTCCCGCCGCCCTCCCACCCCCTGGCTGTCCCTGCAGACGCTATCTCACCAGGGCAGCTGCAGGAGGAGACCAGCAGCCTGCACTCCCTCGGAGACTCCTGATCTTCGAGTGCCATCTATTGCTGCTTTTGTTTCTGATTTACAAGACCAGTGTTTTAGGAAAAACGAAGCAATTGGGAACTTTTTATCTTAAATTATTAAAAGTCAGTTGGGTCTTTATTTCACACATAGTGACATTGAGCAATGCTTTCCTATTAAATAAACAGAAGGAAACAAAAGTCACGTAAACTTTAGGTTGCAGTGAAGCTAAAGCGAGGTGACAGCGGTTTGGGTGCTCGGTTTTCTAAAATGGTCTCCTCTTCAGTCTGAGTTATCTGAAACTGTTACCGCAGTTCTGAAGTCTGAAGGAATTCATCAATATTTAATAATTTCATCAATATTGGATCTGCTCAAGCACTTATGAATATTGATAAAGAAAAGAATGTGGAAATTGCAAATTTTACTTTTCAGTTAACATAGAACTTTTATTCCATATGGCTAAAATTTGGTTGTAGAGATTTTCCTGTTTCTCTTCTTACTTGTACGAGTTCTGCTAGTCTTAATATTGGATTCATATGAGCAAAAGGAAAAAGAAGTGAGCAACCATCTGGTGCTTTTGATTGCTGTAGGTGATAATTCTGTTGGGCAAGATGTCCCACTCTTCCTTAGCCTGACAGTAACCTTTACTGCTAATTATGAAAATGGCTGTACTGCAGAGACAATTGATTTGGGAATATAAGTTCTAGGTTCTAAGAGCAGAGAGTAAAAATTCTGGCTTACCCTTCTAGTTAAACATTAAAACAAAGCAATGCTTCCATGTGGAGTTGCATGTGTTGAAAAGATATTTTGCTAAAGTTGCAATTCTTGACTCACACTTGGCAATGTTTTGACAGCATGTTCTCTTCATGTCAAAACTGGCGGTGATTCATGACTGTTGATCAGTTGTAAAAATATGAAGACATCGTGGCTATTTTTAAAAAGATGAGAGAAATGTAAGGCATCCTCATTTCCTTAAAAATTATTCTCTCATAGAATGATGTGTGTGTTTCATTCATAGAAACTATGAACAAAACATATTCAGAACAAATTAGATGAACACATTATTAGTAAAAGTGAGCTTTCCAGGCATCTGATAGCGGTGCACTTCTGTGTGTAGTATGAGAAGCCATGTTCTTACCATATTTCTGTTATATTATCCACGTTCAAAACTGACTTAAGTTTTGCAGCTATCTTAGTTACTTTCTTGTCACTGAGATGTAATACCCCACCGGCCCCACAGTTTAAGAGAGCAAAGGTTTATTTCAGCTCACATTTTGTGGAAGTTTCAGTCCCTTTTCTGCCAACTCCAAGGCATGGCAGAAGGGCAGAGGGGATGGTAGAGGAGAAACAGGTCATGGCATGGCCACAGGCAGGAGAGAGAGAGAGAGAGAGAGAGAGAGAGAGAGAGAGAGAGAGAGAGAGATCAAGGGAAGAGGAGGAAGACAGAACTTTTCAGACTACACCCGCAGTAACCACCTCCTCAGCCAGGCTTTGCCTCTCTGCATCTCATTTAGCTATAAATGCCTCATGGACAAACTCACTGTGAACTTCACGCTTCATGGTCCAATCACCTCCCCCAAACCCCACCTAGGAGTGTATGAGACTTTGAGGGAATATCCAGATAGAACCCATAAAAGCACCCTTCCCCGCTTCAACATCCTCCATTCTTTCTTTTCTTTTGTATTTCAAGTTAATTGAAATCAAATGTTGCACTCCTGCTCAGAATCTAGTATTTGAAATATATTTTTCCTATCCCAACCAATGTAAACACTACTGGCAGCATTTTGCCTTGGGTCTTAGAGGAAGATTAACAAGATCACGAGCAATTAGGAAATGTTTAGAAAAAATAGGTTTCCATTATGTTGCTCAGACGAAGGATAAAACGGGACATATGCACAGAATTTCATTACAGATATCTTACAGCTAAAGTAACTTTATCAGCATATGATACAGGGAAAAGGATTCAGTTTAACATAGAATCGCTTGAGTAACAGTTTGGTTGCAGTACCAGAAGAGGGCGCTGAGCTTCCATGAATGATAAACGAGAACATGCACCTGAGTATTTCTTCCAATAAATGAAAAAGAGAATTGTTTCTAAAGTATCGTTCATCATAGTGTTATACAACAAATTTTAATAATAAATTATGATTGATAATATTTTGTAATATTAAACAAAAATGAAAACATACAACTACATTTGCAATAGAGGTAAAGATAGTAAGCTGATATTTACAAAACTGCTAGCCTTTTATAGCTTCATTTTCAAATATGGATATAAAAATTATAGAGTTTCTCCACACTTATTTCTTTTCAGAATGTACCTAAGAACAAAAAAATCTGTGACTAGTTTCCAATTTATCACCCCAGTAGCAATTTGACTAAATAAAATTTTCAGGACATTCCCTTAAGAACTGTTTCCCTGTATCTTTCCCTCTAGAGGCAGAGCCATATAGATGCAGATATAAATACAGATATGGATGATTTAGTTAGACAGAGGATGGATGTCATATATTAAAATGTGTGTATGTATATACACATGTGAGCTGAGCATTAAGTTAAATTGTTGTGACTTAAAGTTTCATTTAAAGATGAATGAAATGTAGTATCATGAGTATAGAAACTAAAAGAAACTGTCAGAAATCCAATAGGGGATAGACAGAACCCTCAAACTGGAGTAATTCAAAGAGATTTCTTTACAGAGGATTTGCTAAAAATGCATAGCTAATGTGAATGTTAACTAGCAGGGACAAGACAAGAACCACAGGCAGCAGAAATCCTAAAGAGGTTAGGGAACAGAAGAACTGCAGCCTCTCTAACAAGCTCGTAGAGAAACAGGGCAGCTCCAGGACGAGACATACAAATATCCCCAAACCCCGTCCTGTCTTTCCCGATCTCCTTAGGGTTCACAACAGTAACCTACTTAAAGCACTGATTTTCCTACTGTGTGAAAGTAGATACCAGGTGCAAGATTTGGTATTGAAATTCTTTGTATAAATCCCACCTCCATTTAGGAGTACTTGTGTGAACCTGAACAGGTCACTTAGCTGCTATTCAGCTGTACAGCGGCATCATTGTTATCGTCAGGGAATTCTAGTGAGAGCTAAATGTCACATGAAAAGACACCTAAGTAGTAGGTAAACAACTAACAATACATTTATACTTATGCATTTGTACTACTCAGTTTTTAGAATCAAATAGAAATATAAAATGCTATGACTTCATTCAGTTTCAATCCAAAGGCAGAAATATAATGTCACATGAGAAAGAAAAATAATGAGAAATCCGGTCCTGTGGCAACAGGGTATACATAGTGGATGGGCATAAAAAGAAATAACAAAGATACTAAAGGGATGGGCAGGCTTACTCTGCTTTATGGGTTATCAACAGATACATTTTAGTATCCGTGACAATGCCCTAAAGAAATGTCAATATTATTAATTTTATTTAATATATCATTTATTACCAAAAAAAAACTATTGAGAATGCCATTGAATGGACAATCTCTATCATAATATTGAAAAACAAATCATTCTCATAGTAAGGTTTCAAATTGAGAAAGGGAATATTAAAAGGACCAGATAATTATTAAGCAGAGAAAATATGACTTGGTGTGGGAGCGGTGGCATAAATCTGTAAACCCAGCTACTCAGAAGTCCTAGCCTTTTACAGTTTCTTACAGGTTCTTGAATTCCATCGTAAACATAGCTTACAGGTTTCTGTTCTTTGAGGAGTGGATGAGAATACTTGGTGTGAACAAGAGGAGATACATATTTGTTGATCAGAAGAGCTCAGTAAGATAATCAGGGACACTTGCCTGGGAGTAAACATATTGAGCAAAAAAGGAACAAGCCCTCGCTGTGCTAAGTGAGTCACATTTGGGGTTGATTATCAGCACAGCGTTATTTGGCCAGTCCAGACATATATGACTTTTCAGATTCCATATATTCATGATTTTTAAAGTCTGGAATATTATTTGTATCAATATATCTTCATAGGTACAAAGAAAATAAAGTTTTCTTATTAAAGTCTCTCTTAATTTACTTTCCCCAAACCATGTTGAGAAAAAAAAATGTCTCGAATGTGACCAAAGTTTTAGCAAGATTAGTAAGTCATGTATTTCCTAGATGTTTCTCAACAGCAAGAGTCAATAGGAGAGTCTTAGTTAAAAAGATGGTCTAACCTGGCAGAGGAATTAAAGCCAGATACTGTAGAGTCACCGGCTTACCTGTGTTCACTGTGGCACAATTCACAATCAGTGAGATATGGAGCCAGCCTAGGTGTCTGTCAAACAATGACCAGATTGGAAAAAGCAATACTGGGGACACTTTGGAGTCTACTCAGCTACCATTAAGAAAGACATCATGTCATTGCAGGGAAATAAATGGAATTAGAGATCATCACCTTAAGTGAAATAAGCCAGACTCAGGAAGGTAAGTATCAAGTTTTTCTCTTACGTATGGAGTACAGACGGGAAAACGGACACAAAAGTGGAAGGGAGAATTACAGAAGAGAGCAGGAATGGCACATAGACGGCTCACGTTAGGCTTTTTTACTTGTATGTGATAAAATTTTGAATAATTTTTAAAAATTTTTACCTTTTCAAAGTCACACTGCAAAAGAAATTGACTTTCAAAAAGCACTTTAACTTTATTTAAGAAAAACTTATTTGAAGATTGACAAAGACATCAACCCTTTTGTAATAAAACAGCATGACATATCGATAGTCTGAGAAGGAAAGCTAAAAGTCTCAACCCATTGGTGGCTCTGTTATTTAACTGGACAAGCATATTGGAAGCTCTCGAATGTATGATGCCAGGATCTCTTTCGAATAACTTCCTGGGCTTGGCCAGCTCATATTTGTGAAGCGCCCTCCCATTCCATGCTAAGTGTTACAAGGTTCTCTCTACCCTGTGACTGTCACAGTGTCTCCCTTCCCTTGTTGATGCTAGGACAAATTTCAAAGAGACACTGTTTGTATCTGTGTGAAAATGAAGTCTAAAATGTATAATCACTAAAGAATTTGGCTTGAGAGAAACCATGTGTTTGACTATTGACCACTCCCACCTAAAGACTTCAGTAAACTACAGTCTTATTGAAAGTCCTATTTGTGGTCTGATATTCTATAATAGCACTGCACTTCTTTTGACCAACTTTGGAATCACTTTCAGTAGTGTAGGAGACATTGACCCAAAACGTTACCAGGTGTTGTGGGCTCTTACTGCCTCTATCTTGGTCTCCCTCCTTTGCTATCTATGGCTTTCCTCTGCCAAAGTTCCACATTCTTACTTCCCGGGGTCTCTATTTCACCTTTGGCTTCATTCTCACAGTTTCATGCAACTTCCCCTCACCAACACATCGCCTGGCCATCTCAGGGTGCCCGGGGCAGTCTCTTCTCAGCTGAAAGTGGTGCAGCCTTATGCCTATGATGGGTGGGGTCTTCCTTATTTCTCACGTTTCTCCAAGGACTCTTTCTTCTTGTTCTGGTGCAAAGGACTTAGTTTCTTCTTAGTGGTGTTAATCTCTTCATATATAAATGCATGTATGTATATTTAGTTTTTCATGTAATTTCTATTATGAATATGACCAAAATAGCCAGAAATATTCATTCTACAGTTTGGACATTGGACTGCCTTGAAATTTTCTCCATCAAATCAATTCATCCATAAACTCTAAACTCAGCCTTCCACAAAGTCTCAGGACAGGGGCAAAATGTACACAAGTTCTTTTTCAGACTCCAACACATACACCTGCTCTAAACCAATTCCAATAGAATCCACACCTGAAACCTCAGAAGCTTCGCCTTTATTGTGCACATTCTTATCGGCATTCTGGTCTTCTAATCTCCGGCCAGAATCACCCATCAGGCTCCACTTCACCGTCACAGGGCTTCTCTACTGGACATCTCCAGACATTTTCAAACTTTCCCTACAAAAACAGTCCCACAGGCTTCTGAACTACATGGTCAGGTACAGTCAGAGCAACAACCCCACTTCTGCAGCACTAATTGTTTTGCATTGATTAGCTTTCCACTGCTGGAATACAATACCTGATACCCACAACTTAAAGAAGGATTTTTTTTTTTGGTTCATAGTATTGGGGGGTTCAGTCTGCCCACTGTCAACTGACTCCAAGACGGAAACGTCATGGCAGAAGCTCTTGGTGGAGCAAAGCTCTTCCCTTCATGGCAGCCAGGAAACAGAGCAGGGAAACACCACCAGAGAGGGATGATCCAGGGACAGGTACAGTACCCAAGGCCATGCCTCCATGGACCAACCGGGTTGACAGTTAAGCCTGTCACAACTAGGGAAGTTTCCATAAAGTTACATTAACACACATAAAGCTCACTTGTCTTTGCCTATTTTTCTTTATGTTTCAATGTAATGAACTAATTCAAATATAAATCTAATTATTCTGTTGAGGCACAATCAGATTACCTCAATGTTGTTCTATAAAGTAGTATCTAAACTTTTTGACGATGTCTTATTTTTCATATTAAAATTATAAATATTTTTGAACACTTAGAGTCAAAAGACTTTTGCTTCCTTTAACCTTTCTAGCAAAAATATGAAACCTATTTTGAGAAAATTATTGATAAAACAGGTTAAAACACCAATACCTCTACAGTGATTTTAATCTGGCAAAATGTAATAAGCCTGATTTGTGATTTTTCTTTATGATTTCAAGATGCAGTGTTTTGTTTTGTTTTGTACTTTTTTCTACATGACCCTGGATTTTGTGGCTTTGCTGCTTAATAGTATAGTATAAAATGCCGACATGGTTATTTTTGGAGAAATATATTCTTACAGATATGTAAACATATGCAAAGTAATTTATATTCATTTTGATGTTCACTTCAATGAAGTTAAAATAACTTTGCTCCACTGGGGTTAAAGCTCATGGAGCTAGTGCTTGGGGCGGTGCCGAAGGAGCTGGGAAATGGCGTACTTTCCTACCGTAGAGAATCCAGCTCTGAGTGAACGGTCTGGGGAACTAGCTTTCCCTCAGGCTAAATATAAGCTCAGCAAAAGAAATCCTCAGAGTTAAGGTAGCAAGTCAGACTGATTTCCACACCCAGGAGAGTTAACAGATATTGGTATATATGCATGCAAATTTTACAGTAATAACTTATTCATGTTCTGTGTTTCAGGAACTTGCAAAACCTTGTAAGAGGCATATTGAGCAGGTTTTGCCCTCTTAATATGTTTTTGGTTACAATCTCATAAACTTCTATCTTATTTTCATCTGTCAAATTCTCTTTTTCACTCAGTAACCTGTCTTACAGATATTTCTGTCCATAACAAATCAGTTCAGTAAACATTTATTGTTCCTGAAGTTATAGAAAAATATAAGAGACCAAGGAATAAGAAACTAAAGTTTGGAGAGAAAGGCAGGGAATTAGGTAATGTGATGCAAAACTACATGAAATGGTTTTTAAAGAGAGGCCCATCGATAGATGAGACATGAGAACATACTTCAAGGGAGATAATATCTGAGCCAAATCTTCAAGGGTGACATAGAATTAGTAAAAATTTAAAGTGTTTTTAAAACAAAACACAGAAGGTACAAAGGTAGAAAACACTAAAACCTGATGTGTGAGAGAAGTCCAAGCGTTCCTATAACCATGGCAAAGTGTAAGGCTGAGAGAGATTGGAGCTGAGGCTGCCGTGTGAGGAGGCTCGAGATCTGTGAGGCCTGTGTGTAAAATAGAAGAGTTTAAAACTCAGAGTGCTATCGGATGTGCACTTCAGATTGATCACATTGTCGATAGTTATGGACAATAAATTGGGGCAAAAAGTTTAATGGAGATGAACTATTGTAATCAGATAATTATAAAAGTTAAATGTAGATGTTTTAACAATCAGAACAAGGGCAGTAGCATTATAGTCAACATGAAGGAATGAATTTAAGAAAGGTTTAGAAAATAAAATCAAAAGAATAAATTAGATGGTTGCATGCAGGGGTAACAGGAAGAAAGTACAATGAGAGAGATGTGGAAGAATGAGACATAAAATTAATCAAAGATCCTAGGACTTGAATAGAACTTTGAGCACAAAAAACTATTTCTTAAATATACCTGGGCTTTATTCTTCCATGTTGACTTATGCTATGAAAGATTGGGGTCAATTTACTTGGAGTATTGTAGTGGTCTACTAATGTATCTTCTTGCTTACATTTCATTCCTTCTAGTAAATCTTCCAAATTGTCACTAGAATTACTGACTTTTCTAGAAGGTACTTATGACTTACACTTATAAAATCTTGACACTCCTCCTAAAACATTTTGTTCACATCCCAACATATACTCACCCCCATTCAAACGTTTAAAAACAGCATATAAGGAGGTCCTTTGTAACCTAGCCCTTACATCCATCTTTAATCTAGCACTCCTCCAAAACTGGTAAGCCACATGATAGTAATCCAAAGTAAACTTGAGGACCAGGTGTTTAGCACAGCAGCATAAGCACCTGCCTGGCAAGCACAAGGTGGTGAGTTTGATCCCTGGTACCAAAACAAAAATTAAAAAAACAAAACAAACAAACAAAAAGAAAACAAAGTAAACTCAAATCTCTTATATCTTTCAAACCATAGCCAAGCTCCATAGAAGTGACCATACTGCTCGCTTGGGTGCTTACATCTTTGCCCCATTCCGCCATCCTTTGATTTCTGCTAGGCTCTCAATGTTTTCTTTACACATTAAAATTAAACATTTCTTTTCTGATGTAAACCCTCATAATTCCTTCACCCCTCAAATGCATGTCAGACATTCGTTAGATCCCTCTACTGTGTCACTCACTGAGGAGGGCCACCTTAATGTCTATGAATACATCACTGTTGGATGGAAAAGTCCATACAGTGAGAACCATGGCTTCACCTTTGTAGCAACATCACCAAGAGGCTTGTCCCATACAAAGATTTAGAATACTCATGGAACTACCAATTGTATGACCAATTGATTTCAGAAACATTCGTAAATCAACCATGAATACGGTGATCCTAGTTATCCAGAGTATGGATGATGCCAGGACTCACAAATATCAAAAATCAGCTATTCATGTGCTTTGCAGAGAATGGCATACTATTTGCATATTACTTAGTGCATCCTCCAATATAGATATCCCTTGTTTAACAATCTACTTGTTTCATGAACTGGGAAAATATCTTAGCCAATTGTCCATCAGACAAAGGACTACTATCTCAAACACATAAAGAATTAAAAGAAATCAGGCCCCTAAAATGCAAAGACCCAATTCAAAAATGGGCATCTGAGATGAATACAAACTTCTCAGAGAAAGAAATACAAATGGCAAATAAATACTTGAAAAAATGTTCAACATCAATGGTCATTCAGGAAATGCAAATTAAAACAACACTGAGATTCCATCTCACTCCAGAAAGAATGGCCAAGATTAAAAATTCAACCAACAGCAAATGCTGGAGGGGCTGTGGGGAAAAAGGAACTCTTCTCCACTGTTGGTGGGAGTGTAGACTGGTGCAACCACTGTGGAAGTCAGCGTGGAGATTCCTCAAGAAGCTAGGATTAGAGATCCCATTCAACCCAGCAATCCCACTTCTGGGCATTTTCCCAGAATTGAAAACATCATACCACAGTGATATCTGTGCACCCATGTTTATAACAACCCAATTTGTAATAACCAGATCTTGGAAATAACCCAAGTGCCCATCAATCAAAGAATGCATAAAAAAGATGTGATATTTTTGTACAATGGTGTACTACTCAGCTATTAAGAAAGATTGCATTGAGACTTTTATAAGTAAATGGACATGATTTGAGACCATACTCGTAAGTGAGATAAATCAAACCCACAAGTGTAAATACCGTATTGTCTCCCTAGTATAAGAAACTGAAAAAGTACATATGATCCAAAAGCTATAATAAATACTATGTAAGGGTAAAAAACAGCTCAAAGAGCAAAAGTAATTGGGAAGGGAAAAGGGGGAAAGAGGAAAGGGAAAAGGAAAAGATATAAATCTGTGTATATGTATATGTATATGTAAGATGACTAAAACGAACATACTGCTGAATGTATTAGTTATTGAGAAAGAACGGTTAATACTCATATGAGTAGATCAATTTTACATGTCTATATCTGTTAATGTAATCAACCATTGTGAAGATAAGACGCAATATTGCAACCGTTGTCAAGTTTCTATCATCCTGTTTTGTAAACCTGTAAAGTTACTGTTGTGCATTTACTCTAGTCATTTGTTTGTCTCTTTTGCTTTTTTTGTCTTTCTTATTGTGTCTTTTTTTTTCTCTTAAGTAAAAAAACATAAAAATTAAGAAAAATTTTAAAAAACAACCTACTTGTTTAATGACAGTCAGAGTTATGACCTGCTGCTTGTATTTTACAAGCTGCATTTGGACTTCCAATGCAGAAAGGTGAGCAGCAGTATGATCTTACGGTAGCTTCTTCTGCAGTTCAGTACTGTAATTTTCGCTGATTGCATTGTACAGTAGTTACTGTAGTTTTATGCTCTGTTATACATAACAGTACTTTCTTTAAGCATTATGCAAATAAAAGCAAAGTCACAAAGTTGGAGTTTTCTTTGACCATTTCTTCATTCTGAGTATTATTATATATATACACTACGTACGATTTCTCATTTAACAATCAATTCATTTAATGACTTAATCACAAAAATGGAATTTAGTCATTAAATGAAGAATGACTATCTTCTTTAAATCTTCTCTAGATTTAAGTGCCTAATGCTACATAAATAGCTGTTATACTGTAATGCTGTGAAAATAATGTTTTAAGATTCTGTGTGTATCCAGCACAGACATAGTTTTAGTTTTTTGAATTTCTTTAAAACCATGGCTGGATCCATGGTTTGTTGAATCCATAGATGCAAGACCTACAAATTTGAAGGACCATGAGTCTGCCTATTTAATGCCACCAGCCATGTTGCTTTGGTGCATAATGAAAATGATACTGAGAATTTGACCCATCTTTTTTTTCCCCTTTAGATGATTATTTATAGAATTACCTTGTCTAATATCCTGTATGCAGTTTAGGAGCTCTGAGAGTTGAGACTTATAAATGAATAAAGACTCTATCCAGAATTTCATTACTTATGGTCTGTTAGTCAACATACATGCAGTGTTTATAAACAGATGTTCATGTTTCACTTAGTTATGTACTATGCTTTTCTTTCATTGAAATGGGACTATCACAGCTGATTTTAACTAGGTCAGCAAATAGTTTGGACAGGTAGTTTGGACACTATACTCACGGGCAAGAGGAATATGCATGAAAATTTAATGCCAGGAAAGGCTATTTTCGTTTTTCATACTCAATATACAAGTAAATCCTGAGCTATGTTTAAAAACAGTATGCACATATACAGACATATATATTAATGTACACATATTCAGAAAAGCCAAAAAATTTAAGTATATTTCAGCTAAGAGAAGGCGAACTCCCTCAGAGTTACATAGTAACTGGATTTCTCTGAGTCAAAGCAAAAAGACAATGTTCTTGGTGAGTATTACAAAACATGAGGCCAATTTTCCACCTGCATTTCCTATATATCTTTTCATATTTCCAGATGTATTTTTGAGTGTCTCCTTATCCTTAATCTTCATAATTTTAAGAAATATCACTTTTCAATGAAACATTTCCTCAACCATATCTATTTTACATTTTATGTCCTAAGGAGGCAAAAAACAAAATAATAATAAATAGTAACAAAGCATATGCTGACAAACTCTGAATAGTGAACTGTAAATCTTTCTACAATCTAAAATGCATATACCATACAAAGAACTCAACAAATTAGCCCTCAAAAAAATGACCCCATCTAAAATGGGCAGATAAACTGACTTCTTTTCAAAAGAAGTGCACAGAACAAGCAAGTATATTTTTTAAAATGTTCATTGTCTTTGGTCATAAAGGTAATGCAAATCAAAATACCACTGAGATTACATTTTATTCCAGTCAAAACATTTGTTGGTGAGAATGTGGAGAAAAAGATACATTGTTGGTGAGAATACAAATTAGTGCCACCACTATGTAAATCAGTACAGAGATTTCTCAAAAAGCTAAAAATAGAAACTTTATTTGACCCACCTGTATCCCTCCTGAGTATATTCCCATAACAGTTAAAGACATCATACTGCAGTGATACATACATACTCATGTTTACCACAGCTAAGCTCTGGGAAGACCCTAGATGGCCACTGACAGGCAAATGGATAAAGTATTTAATTCCCCACCATAAAAAGAGCAAGATAGTGTTATTTGCAGAAAAATGAATGGAACTTGAGACCATCATGTTAAATGAAATAAGACACAGAAAGTCAAACATTATATTGTTTCTCTTGTGTGGTATATGTCATATGTGCATACCAATTTCCTGAAACTAATATTAACTATATGTACTACAAACATATACTAATGAAAAAATAAGTAAGCTAAAATGCATATAATCTTACTGATCAGAGGATAACCTTAAAATCTTTAATATCCCGCTTATAACTGACGTTATTGATAATTTGCCTATGTAAGTTTCTGAGACTGTTTGCAGCTGTTAATATTTAACGTCACCTATACTAGAGAAAGATGGAAACCGAGTCTTGCAGTTATCTAATGCCTCCTCCCCATATCACATCACCACATCTCTAATAACCCCTTTTCCAGATTTCTTTTTGTTGAGTACCTTGTGTCCATCTATCAACAAAAATGATCAGCATGATAAAAGACAAAATCCAGGGTGTTAAGAGATAAAATAAACATCAGAACTATTTAGAAGTATGATATCACAAAGTTTGGAATTATCAGACCAGCACTTTCTAAATGCTATGATTAATATCTTAAGAGTTTAAATGGGAAAAGTAGACCACATACGGAAACAGTAGGTAGTATAGGCAGAGAGATGGGAATTCAAAGAAACATTTAAGATGCATTGATAATCAAAAACATTATAGTAGAAATAAAGAATATAGTTGACAGACTGAGCGATGCTGAAGAAAATAATCTCTTGAACTTGAGGAGATGATGACAGAAACTTCCAAAAATCTAAAACAAAAAAGGCTAAAAAATGTGTCTGTGGACAATTGCAAAAGGTGTAACTTATTTAGTGTGAATGTAAAGGGAAGAAACAGAATATTTCAGGGAAGAATGAGTAAGAATTTTCTTTCAAATTAATGTTATATTGAGGAAGCTCAGAGAAACCAAATAGAACAAATGTCTTACATGCACACACACAATGACCTCACATTTCACCATATTATATTCAAATTTCAGAAAATCAAAGAAAAAGAAAAAATCTTGAAAGAAGCCAAAGAAAAACACTGTACTTACAGAACAGCAGATTATTGCCAGTATGCCTGCCTTGCAAAAATGGGAGAAGAAATTCGTTGGTGAGAAAGAAAGTTACATAGGTCTAAATACTAGTTTTTTAGAAAGGAATAAAAGCAAAATAAATGTTTTTCTATTCTATGATTGATCTAACAATCATAGATTGTTCAAAATAATAGTAGCAACAATATACTTAATTCCATATGTGTATATACATATATAACGTTTATACATGTTTATGTGTGGTAAAATAATGAAATTGATAGAACAGACAGTAGGGAGAAAATAAAAATATTATTTAATTGTAAGGTACATACTCATCCTCTGACGTATATAGTATTTTTGAAAGTGGATTTGGATTAGTTGTAAGTGTATATTGAAAATGCTAGGGTAACCATTAAAAAACTAAAGAGAGAAGAAGAATTGATTTGCTAAGAAAGAAGAGAAAATAAATTTAGTTATATAAAATGCTCATCTGAAGCCACAAAAGCAAAAAAAAAAAAAAAAAAGGATGGAGGCAAAAATAGTAACAAAGATCAAGAAACAAACAATAGCAAGTACAATAAAAGAATAAATAAGTCTCTTTAACCGTCATTTGTCTAAATGTGCCAACTGAAGGACAGATTCTGTCAAAGTTGATCACAAAACAAGACCCACTTACGTGCTGTCTATAATAAACCCATTTTAACTCTAAAAGCACCAATATATTAAAAGTGCAAAGATGAACATATATCGTGATAAAGTCAATTTTTAAAAAGATAAGAGCAACTATATTAATTTCAGGTAAAGCAGACTTCAGCCTGAGGGAATTTACCAAGGAGGAAGGGACGGTAACATGGTGGTAACAATGTCAGCTGTCAAGAAGACATGGCGATCCTTAATGTGGCTAAAAAGAAAGCACCAAAACATATGAGGCAAACCTGAAAGAACTGCCAGGAAAACAGATAAATTCATTATTGTAATTGGGGAATTTAAGGCTATTAGACATGAACAGATTTGAAAGGTAGAAAAATGAGTAAGGGTGTAGCAGAGTTCACCAGCACCATAGCTGATAAAATTGATGCCCATGAAATTCTTCTTCAACAACAACAGATGACACCTTCTTCTCAAGCTCAACTGAAACATTTTCCAAGACAGGCCAAAATATAGGCCTTAAAATGCACCTCAACACATTTAAAAGAATAGAAATTCTCAGCAGAACAGTCAAAAGTTTCGCCTTAAATGACTCCAAAAAGAAGAGAAAATTAAGTCCAAAGTAAGCAGAAAATATAATAAAAATTAGAGCAAAAATGAATGGAATTTAAAATAAGAAATCCATTTAGAAAACTAAAGAAAAGATTGTTTTGTAAAAGATCAATAAAACTAATAAGCCTGTACTAGGGACAACTAAGAAGAAAAGGAAAAAGACATAAATCGCTACTATAAAAAGGGTTAGAGGGGACATCTAGTAGAACCTACTGATAGTAAAATGATAATTAAGGAATATTTTGAATAATAATATGTTCTAAAGTTTGTTAACTTATATGAAGTGAACCAATTCCTTGAAAGATACACTCTCCCCATACTCAAACATGAATAAATATACAATCTGAATTTACCTGTATTTACGAAATCTATTCATTCAATAATTAATAACCATCCAAACTGGAAAGCACAGTCCCCTACAGGATAACAGGTACATTTTTGCAAAATATTTAAGGAAAAAAGTTATACTAATATCTTTCAAAAGATAAAGTGAAGGAACCCTTTCTAACCTATACTATGGAGTGGCCATTACCCAATAACAAAAGCTAGCAAAGATATTAAAAGAAATGAAAACTATAAACAAATATCTCTTATGACCATATGTACAGAAATCCTCAATAAAACATGCCAAATAAGACTCAAAAGTGTATCAAATAGATGATACTTCACATCAAAGTGAGATTTATCTCAGGTTAGGCTGATTCAACATTAAAAAACAGTTAATGAAGTAGATCAGATCAACATACTGAAGGAGAAAAATCACATGACACCAGGAATAAATGCAGAAAAAACACTTGACAAAATCCAATAACCAATCCTATTAAGATTTCTCAGCAAGCTAGGAATAGAGGAAAACTCCCTCCACATCCTACAATTAACATCATAACTAATTACTATCATAACTATTAACGTCATAATTAAATACTGTAATATTCAATGCTAAGCTCAGGATCAAAGCAAGCACGGTTCTTCTCAGCACTGCTTCTTAACATCATCCTGGATGTCCCAGCTAAGGTAATAAAAGGAGAAAAGAAAATAAGAGTTACACAGACTAGGAAGGAAGAAATAACACTGTCTTCTTTGCACATACCATAATAATCTGTACAGAAAATCTGAAAGATCCAACAAAACAAAACAAAACAAATGAATGAAATACTCCCGAACCTAACAGCTAAACATAGCAAGATTGCATAATATAGGGTTAATATTCAAAGTCAATCTCTTTTTTACTATATCAGAAAAATAAATGAATGATAAAACATGAAATTAGAAACAGATTGCACCATTTACATTTTAACTGAGATAATAAATACCTAAGTACAAAGATAACAAAATATGAATACAATCTATTCGAGGAAAATTATAAAACTTATGAAAGACATCAGAGAAGAACTATGTAAATGGGATATTCCATGTTTGTGGATTGGGTGCATCAATATTTTCAAAATTTCAGTTCTCAAATTGATCTACAGTATCAGAAAGTTTTTGTGAATATCAACAAACTGACTCTGAGAAAGAAAGAAAAGGGAGGGAAAGGAAATGTAAAAAGAATGAAGATGTATTATGTACATGTACCAATTCCTCACAATGAATGCAATCATTATGTACTGCAAACATGTACTAATAAAAGACAAATAAAAGCTAATAAAAATTTAAAAACAGAAAAGGCAAGGGACCCAGAATATCCAGTTTAATACTCAAGGAAAATCAGAGCAAAAGACTGACACTACCTGCCTTTGAGATTTATGACAAAGCAGCAGTAAAGGTTGGGTAGTACTGGTAAGAAATACTAGATAAATGTATCAGTTGAAGAGAAGGTTGGGTAGTACTGGTAAGAAATACTAGATAAATGTATCAGTTGAAGAGAACAGAGAACCTAGAAACAGGCCTGTGTAAATGCAGCCAACTGATTTGTTGACAAAAGAACAAAGACAAATAAATGCAGCAAAGAAGCTTTTTAATAAACGGATCTGAAACAACTGGTCCTAAGACATTAACAAAATGAACTTAGACACTGAGATTGCTCGCTTCACAAAAGTTAACTCAAAATATCATACACTTAATATGCAAAACTATAAAACTCCTAGAAAATCAAATAGGACAAAACTTAGATAACGTTGGATCTAGTGATGACTTTTTAGCTAAAACATCATGAAGTAGTCAACTGGTAATCTGGACTTAGCAGAAATTAAAAACTTCTACACTGGGAAAGGCAAGAGAATAAAACAAGTTTGATTGGGGGAAAATTTGTTTAAGACAGAACTGACAGAGGACTATAAGGAACCATTCAAACTATACACTAAGAAAGGAAGAGCTCTATTAAAAATGGATGGCATTCTGAACAGAATCCTCCCCAAAGTAGAATGCAGTTAACAGTTACCTAGAGGGAAAGATGATCAACAGCATATGTCATTAGAGAATTGCAAAAGAGAACAGTAGTGAGACTGTTACTCACCCATTAAAATGGTCAAAGAACAAAGCACTGACCATGGCACGTGGTGGGAAGAAGGTGGTGCTCATCCAACCCAGCATCTGTGCTCTTCAGGATACACAGATGAGAAAATGCAGTGCGTATTTATTGATGAAACGCGTCACTATGAGAAAGCCGTGTACTGTCTGATTTCTCTTCGATGACACTTGACATGGTGAATCTGTGAAAACAGAAGGAATCAGTGATTTCAGAGTGCATAAACAAGAAGATTGTCAAGGCTCTGAATCTATTCTATATGATATTATAATCATCACTGCATGTCAATATGCATTTTCCCAAGCCATAAAATGTACCTGAAGAATCATGCTTGATGTGAACGATAGACTTCAGAATATAATAATGTGTCAATATAGGTTCACCAGTGCCAACAAATACACTACCGTGGTCCAAGATGTCAATAGCAAGACTGTGTGTGTATAGGGACAGGGGTTAAATGGAAAAAGAATAAGGCTTTTTGGACTGAAACTTTCACCCAAGTTAAAAGGTTTCTAAACCATGCAGCTTTATAAACACCACATCATCATTGTAATCATTTGTGTATCCCATGCTAAATTTTCAATCACAAAGTGACCCATCAGCCTCAACCCAACATGGAACACTAACCTATTTTTCTAATTGGAGGAATAAATGCTACTTCTGTGTTTGAAGAGATCAGTCTCAGACTTGAAACTTTAGTTGGGTCACATTATGAGTTATATGAACACAGATTTTTCTTCAGGAATTTCTAGACTGAATGACTCCCCAGATGCTACTTTGCCAAATTTTATAAAATATTTTGGATCATTAATATTAACTTCAAAAAATATGTACTGATCTTAGTAATGCACACCATTTGCCAACAGCATCTCATACTCTACCACTTTCCTTCTTGCTGACCATATGCAGCCAAGTTGTCCTTGGAGCATATAGTAAAGTCCCCGCTTACATCAAACACTTAAAAAGGGAGTGCTCGGAAGAAATTGTATTACTAAATTAACTGTTTGTTTCCTTTGGGTCTTATTTCTTTTTTATTTTAGAAATATAAAGAATGAATTTAACATTCCATTACATAATACTTTCATTAATGCCTAATCAATATAGTTTTAATTTTTGAAGATTTTTATTTGAAAAATAAGTATTTTCAAATTTTAATCAACTACTCAATTTTCAGAACTGTCATTGATAAAGATGTAGTTTCAGAAACTTCTGAGAAAATTTTCAGATAGGTAAGTTTATGCATTTCTGGTATGTTGCTTTGCAGTTTTATTTTATTTTAAATTAAAAGGTAATTGTTCAAATTTATGGGGTGCACAGTGATGTTTGATACATGTAGACACCGTGGAGTGAGCAAAACAGTAATTAGCATACCTCTCACCTCAAGTATGTATTCTTTCTTTGAGGTGACAGCATTAAAACTCCTCTCATTTCTCTACTTTGAAATCTACTATACATTAGTAATTAACTACAGTCACAGCACAGAGGCTCTCCAAAATAGAATTACCATGTAATCCAGCAGTATCATTACTGGACATAAACATGAAGGAAATGAAATTGGTGTGCAGAGTAGATTCTGCTCTCCATGGTCATTGTAGCACTGTTCACAGTGCTTGAGACAGGTGACCAACCTAGGGGTCTGCCAGTGCAATGCATGGATTAAAAGTCTGGAATTTATAGAAGATGGTTCAGTCTTTTAAGAAAACAGGGAGTTCTGCCATCTTTAATCACTAAATGAACCTACAGGACATTATGGTAACCAAAATATGTCAGGTACACATGAATATAAAACAGTTTGAACCAGAAGTAGAGGGTAGAAAATTGATCAGAATTTGTGAGGCAAAAGAGGGAATGGCAAAAAAGGAGACACTGGTAAAAGAGTAAAACGATAAGAGGAGCAAGTTCTGTTGTTCTCCTGACTCAGAGGTGGGCCAGCATGCACACAGCTTCCCAGCAGCTGGTTCTCCACCAGGAGGCCTGGACTGCAACACCTACACTCTCATGCAGGACCTGCACAAATCTCACATCCTTGGGACAAGAAAAGAAACATTTTCTGCTTTAGTCCTCCTCACTCAGGCTATAGTCACAGGAAAATTTGGAACATTGAGATTTCTTAGGGTGATCAAAGAGAATAACCACATGTACTTACGTCCTTAAGCATGTTGAGAAGAAGACTAATTTAACTACATGAACCTCCATAAAAAGCCAAGTCAAGTATTTAAAATTTAAAATATATTAGCATTAAAATACTGAAAAATTAGTAAAATGTCTTAATTAAGTTTTCTG
The DNA here is from genome assembly GCA_004363535.1 of Dasyprocta punctata. Taxonomy (NCBI): domain Eukaryota; kingdom Metazoa; phylum Chordata; class Mammalia; order Rodentia; family Dasyproctidae; genus Dasyprocta; species Dasyprocta punctata. Next base: position 4,640 of record RJWM01007773.1, on the reverse strand, counting down.
ATACATGTCAGGTTTTATTCTCATTATTTTTAGACATTAGAAAAGTAAAATGAAATATCATATACCTGGTGAACAGTTAAGTTCATATTCAAATGCATAAATATTACTTAAATGTACACAAATTTTCTACCTAAGAAAAACTTAAATGTGTGGGTTGAGGATGGTGTTGGGAATTGGAATGGAAAATGAAATCCAGTGTATTCAATGGGCACCATTTGCAATGCTAAACAGACTACTGCCACTAGATAGCAGTGTGGGACTAAAGATCAAAGAAAAAATACAGTATAACTTCAGTGCGGGCAAAGCAGATATTCTGCCAACAGGCCACATGAAGTTATCCTCCATGAACGACCTGAGCTTACCTCTCGTCTTCCTTAATTTTTCTTTATCTTTGTAGTTTTGTTTGGTGCTCATAACATCCAGTGATCCCAAGATCTGGTCCCCATTACATCCCTGAGAGATTATTAGATATGTTTTGTCTGGGCAGCTTTGCTCCTCTGCTTTCTCTGACTTGGAAAATTCTGACTTTGATATTCAGTTATGTTCTATCAAGAAATAATGCTGCAAAGACATTACTATGAGCCCTGAGTTTTCCATTACAGTGTATATCCATAAAGAACATGTATATAGAGAGGTGTAGTCTCTCCTTAATAACTCAGGTGACAGTGTACCTTTTACTATAACCACTTAGCACCTCCTGTGTTGTCCTACAAATTGGTCCTGTTATTGTCCATTTCCTCCACTTGGGACTAATTTAAAGTTTATAGTCCCCTAATTTATAGTTTATTGCTAGGAAACTGAAGTTCTTATATATATGTAATTTTAACAGTGAAAGCTAAGATAAAAATATGTAATACTTAATTTTTCTTAAAGTGAAACTTCAAACTAGAGTCATGGTTAGAGATAGTTAGCAATAATATCTGTTTGAAATTTAGTTGACCATTTCTCATAAGCTAGTATTCGTGTGTTCCGTGGGTCTATATTATGAGAGGAAGTTAATCTCAAATTCTGTTTTATGATACACATATTGCAGTTCCAGGTCAGAGTTGAAATTGAAGTTAAACATACCTTGTTGACCATTTAGTGGGTTAAGAAACATGAAGATTTAGGCTGTACTTTATTTGAGATCATAGTACATATGCGTACATAGCAAATCTTATTTTTCTGATATTAGAGTTCATAAAACCTACCCTCAAGAGTTCTATACACACCAATTTAAGTATTTAAATTAAAGCCTTTCTGAAATGCTAGCTGGCTGTTGATAGATGTGTTATTGCTTACATGTAAAGACCAGTTGTTATATTGTTAAGCTTACCAGATCCATTAGGACATTTATCATCCATGGAACACACTGTCAGGTCTTGAGTGTCAAAAAATTGTCAAGATTTGACACCTTGGAACATTTGTAGGATATATACTAACTATCTATAGAGATTGTCCTTTATGTGGTAATCTTAACTGGGGATAAAAGGGAGCTACATGCATCGAATAATTTATGTACCAGGTGTTCTGATTCAGAAAACAGAAGTTGCTGCTATTCAGCTACATTTTAGGTTCAACAGTCTTTTTTTTTTATTTTTCTCAGAAGAAAACTTAGAATTTAAATTCAAATATATTTTCCCCATATATAGACAATGTTTGATTTGCTCCAAGAACATTTATTTTCTTCTTTCCCTGAAAATGGCCTCAGTTCATCACAGAACAGGCAATGGAAGGGCTCCAGATGATGCCCTGAGGGCTTCCTCTGCAACCAAACCCTCTCCACAGCACCACAGGAGGGACCCGGCCCAAGCTGGAGAATCCACTCGGTGGCCATGAAGCACGTTGGAACTAATCACAGGAGGCCTGCGGGGACTGCATGAAAATCGGACAAAGCCAACTTCACAGATGTGTGATCTGGAAGGAATTTGATCATTTCATAATTGAACTGGAATCCGCCAACCCAGAAAACATAGCAGGGCTGAACATGTGCACTCGTAACAGAGCTTCAAAAGCATAATGCAAAGACTGATATCGCAGGAAGATTCAGAAGGATTCAAAAACAGCAATTGGAGATTTTACTGCCTCTTTCTCAATACTTGATACAACACAGGAAATCAGTAACATATAAAATATTGAGAAAAACTATTACTCAAACTTGGCTCAAGTGTTCAAGTAAGCCTGACAACAGCACAGTGTGTGGGGAGACTGGCCCAGCAGGGCCCCTCTGTAGATGGCCAGGACAGGGCAGAGGACAGGGCTGTCGGTGGTAGCTGTGTAGTAAAGGCCACCATGATCCCAGGACTGCTCTGTGGAGGACTCTGTCCCACCTTCCACCAAATAAGACCTCGTCTTGTTTGTCAGGAATGAGCTCAGCAGCCGCTGTAGAGTAGACACTGGCACCATGCGCCATGGGGGTGACTGATGGCCCCTGCGATGGCCACCCGGGAGATGCTACTGTCCCTACACACCTGTGGTCCTTGACTACAGCGGCATGTGGAAACACTGGGCCGACACCCGGGATTTGGCACTGATCGGGATCACTCCCAAAATAGCAGGCCCTGATTACTGTGGGCTACAGTTTACACGGGATAAGCAGGCAGCAAGTACAGAGGCAGAATGTCTTGTCAGTTGGGGACTGGTTTATACAGTGTGCATCATAGGACCAGCTATGCATCACAGTGAGCAGCCATTTCTAAGAGATCAGAAGCAACCGGAACTGGAATAGGAACTATGACCTGGGCAACTAACAAACTAAAGTATACTGGCTTGTGGTGGCGAGGCAGGGCTGGGGTCCTTCTACAGTACCAACCTGGGTCACTGCCTCCAGCCCTTCCAATGCCCCAGGCAGGCTGTTCTGGACTCAGGGCTGCAGCCATGCTGCACACGCCCTGGCTCCAAGCCCTCTCCAAGCATCTGTACCTATAGCACTGGAAACGTCCCTGGAGCGGGCCAGCCCCAATCCAGACACTGGGACCACGGTCACAGCATGAGCTTGGTCCTTCAGACAACAGCACAGCCACCACCACTGCAGGCTGAGTGGTGCCACGGACCCTGGTGCCACTGCTGTAAAAATAAGGGGATCAGGAGTCCTGCAAAGTCAGGAAAGCCCAACAGTCCTCACCACTGCTGTGGACACCCGCAGGGCCCTGCAGTCCTCTCCAATCCTGACCCTAGCTGCTGGCACTGCAGGAAGGCTGTGCTGCTGACTCTACCCTGGAATGGAACCATCGGGACCCACCAGACCATGCCTTCACCCCAGTCGCAAGTGACGGTGACCTCCCTGACACCCCACTATCAAGTCTGCAGTGAACACGCAGCTAGATAAGAGAAGTAAGGCTGCACAAGACACAAAGCAAGCAAGGGTGGGACATCATCACGCAGAACAAGGTGGTCAGGTTTGACATTGAAGAAATGGAGATCGAAGCGTTACCAAAGAATTCAAAGCAATTGTTCTCAGGAAGCTCATTGTGCGCAGAGAGCTCAGATAGACAGCAAAACTCGGAAAATACTACATAAACAAAAGGAAGTTCAATGGGAAGATTAAAAATAGTAAAAAAAAAATTTCAAAAGCTAAAGAAAGAATATGTTAATCATGGAGGACAGAATATTTGAAAATTTCTAGTCAGAGGAGAAAAAATGGGAAAGTATAAAGAAAATCTTTAAAAAATTAATGAAACGCTATCAAATGAAATGATATTTACATTATAGGAGTTTTAAAAGGAGGTAAGCGTGATGAAGGGCAGAAGTCTTATTTTAAAAAGTAATGACCAAAAATATCCCAAATCTAAAAATAACTGTGATACCCAAGACAAAAAGCAGCTAAATCCCCACAAAGGACTCAACGTGAAGAGGGCTTCCCAGAGCCGCATCAGAGCGACACCGCCAAGAATCAGAGGAAAACAGTTTTGAAAGAGAAACATCCCCACAGGAAAAGTGACTAAGGTAGCAGTGGACCTCTCCAAAGAGCCCTTGGGGGCAGGGAGAGGGCGGGCTGACCCACTTGCACACTGCAAGAGAATGCGAAACCTCCTTCACTGAACTCTCCCCCTGGCAAAGCTGTCTTTCACAAATGAGGGGAAAATTAAAACTCTCCCAGACAAACAAACACTGGAGGAGTTTGTCCCCACAGACCCAACATGCAAGAAATACTACAGGGAGCTCGTCAAGGTTGGCTGAAATGATGCTAATTAGGACACTTGATGTCGCTGGACAGGGGAGCAATGCAAGTTAAGACAACACTGAGATTCCGTCACACCCCAGGAAGAATGGCCATCATCAAGAAGTCAAATAGGAACAAAGGCTAGAGAGGCTGCAAGGGCAGAGGAGCCCTTCTCTCCTGGTAGTGGGGAGGTAAACTAGTGCAACCACTATGGAAAGCAGTACGAAGATGCCTCAAAAACTAAAACTGGAAATTCCATTTGACCCAGCTATTCCCCTTCTAGATATCTTCTCAAAAGGGTTAAAGACATCATATCACAGTGACACATGCATATCCAGTCTATACCGTAGCAGCATAACTCATAATAGCTAAACTTGTCCACCATCAAATGAATGTATAAAGAAAATGTGAAAAAAAAAGGACAATGGCCTCCTTTGTCATCCACATGGTCTGTCCAGAAGTAAATTCAATATCTCCCTTCACAAAAAAAAAAAAAAAA